>JAVJIF010005247.1:0-146533 GCA_038442645.1 Agave tequilana | reverse complement strand
TTTTTTTATTGTGTTTTTTTAGTGCCACATCGGTTATATATGGGACCGAACTTTTTAAAGCCTATAAATAGGCCCCCAAACTTCCTTATTCAGGAGACAATGAATAATTAAAACTTTTCTAGTTAAATTTCTTGAGCCCTTAAGTTTTTGAGTTGGGGTGCGAAGCCCGTAGTGTAAGGGGTGCGAAGCCCAAATTTATCCAGTTTTTCTATAAACTCTAATTTTTCTTTTCATTGTTCTTTTCAAAACCTTAATTTTTTTTCATTTCTTTGAATTGAAGGTGATTGTGATCCTGTTTTACATCAAAGAGCAGTTGTGACACGTCACTACCTTAGAAGACTAAAGCTCGTCTTATCGCTCTGGTGTTGGATTGGCCGCCTAGAAGACTAAAGCTCGTCTTATCACTCTGGTGTTGGATTGGCCGCCGTCAATTAGCGGTAAACGCCTCCGGATACACCAACACCTAGGCTTGAGCGCGAGTCCTAGGCCTCTGCTCGGAATCGTAGTGATTGCCTAGAAAATATGAATAACGGAGAAAAAAATATTTAATTTAAACTAAAACCATTCTCACGAAGAGTAAGCCTCAGAACTTTTTGTAAAGGAAGAAAGAAGATTGGAGACTTCTCTGTTGAATGAAGAGAAAAGAGGGTGAGTTGGTTAGAGACTTATTAGGCCTAATGGTTAGTTGTGAGACTAGATCATCTAACTAGTTAAGAAATAAATCTAAGTTTGAGAAGTTATGTTTTTTATTCAGGAAATGTAACAGCCTCCCCCAAAATTTGAGTTTCAGGGAAGATAGAATAAAACAACACAAATAAATTATAAAACAAAAACATAAAACATAAAATACGAATAAGGTTGGGCATTCTCATAATGTGGATTCGAGACATGTGGACTATGCTTGAAACCTTCTTTAATGAATTCATCGCCATCTCAGAGACATAGTGGACTATGCCTGAAACTAGCATTTTTTATTAGATATTGATGGAAGGCACACACAGTAAGTTCTCATCTATTGAGCAAGCGGGTTGAGCGTTAATGGTCATGCGCACAATAACCGACTCATGAGAATTTTTAAGGTCAGACCTGCCCCCAAATCGGCCATCATGGTTCCTCTCATGTAGGTAAGTCCTCTAAGGGTACTACAGTTGATGTTATACCCTCAACACTACATGCGTTAGACTTATTAAGGGTTTAACTCATCCTTACCTAACTGTATCATAAGAACATCATCACAATAGAGAATGGCAGTAGCTACAATGTTATATATAGGATATAAACATATCCGGGTTGATCCAGTCCAACTTGTTTCTATCACATTGAACTTCTTTTATGGATCCAGATCCCAATTAAATTGGTTGAGTTCCCGCTTTCGGTAAACTCTACTATGAACTTAACCCCACCTCCCTCGATGAATTTAGGATTACACTCCTAGAATGACCCTTAGTCACAATGACTTACCCAAGCTTAAATAATGGTTTAACAATATTTATTTCTTAAGTCGTTACAGTCAGCGATTTAACTCTTTATGACCACATTATTATGACTCTTGACACCTGTTGCGACTCAGATATTAGAGAATTATCGTCGTTATTTGAACCCCAAACAAATAACAAAGTTACTTATTCTTGACTTTGAAATACGTGAAATTTGTAAAGTGACAAGAAAATGATCGAATCCACAGAGACTTGTTTAAAACTATAATTTTAAAATCTTAATTAATTTTAATCTAGTTTCAAAACAAATGATTTGGATTTTAGAATTTAATTTATGAAAATTAAAATATTGAATTTTATCAATATGAGCAAACTTAGGGATTGGGAACCACTACCATGTATATATAGATTCTTTTCTTATATTTTAACTCTGGCATCCTTATTGTGAAGGAATCCTTCTAAAGTCGACTTGATCTAATAGAATTAAGAGTTTTCATTTAAATATATTTTTAATTAATTTAAACTTAAGATAAAGTATGAAATGAATCCACAATGAAGTGAAATACAATCCATCAAAATCTTTAAAGATTAAATTAAACTAAAAATTATGCATTAATAATATAACAAAGAGAATAGAAACATCAAGAAGCGACTCTACGTATTCATGGAGCGGAACCCTCTCCCCAAGGAAAGATTCTCAGCCACTCATGACAGACAGTCTAATTAATGAGGATAAAAAAAGAAAAAGCAAGAAGAGCATGGCAATGAAAGAAAACAATTGATTAAATAATTTTCTTGTTACAATTCTAAAAGAAAAGAAATAAAACTTACTCTAAGACTCTTTTACAAAAGAAAAAAAAATAAAACTCTTAAAAGTTCATCCTATAACCTCCCTCTGTTAGTCCTTTTATAGGGAGAATAAAGCACATGTTTCTTTCAATCATTTCAACATGTTACAACATGTTTCCTTCAATCACTCCAACATGTTTTCTTCAATCACTCATTTGATTTCAACATGTGATTTGGATGGAAAAAATCCTTGGAGCTTTAGTTTGCACTTAAGTCATTGGCTCATGAACTTGGTTCAACACTTGATTCATTTCATTTCTGATCTCTTGTTGCACCCAAAATTACTTAATAGTAAATGACTTGTATAGATCCTTAATCCCTAAATAACAAGAACACACCAATTAACTATAATTGAACAAAAATAATATACTAACAAATATGCAACTTTGGTATAAAATGTGTACAAATATGCCTTTATCAACCCTTTAACAGAGTTATAAAGCCTTTGAGTAATTGAGTCTCTCCCCAATTTGGGATCATAAGATAGTTATAAAGTTTTTCTTATTGCCTTAGTTTCAAACGAGTAAATTATACCATAATGGTTTATGACAAAGCATATATACATTGCACTTGATTATTCCAGTATTTAAAGTATATATACATATATTTAATTTGATAAAGAATAATCAAGCAGTTTATGCTTATTGAAAGTCATTTTAATGCACACTTAGTATAAAATTTAAGTATTAATATGTAATCAAAATAAATATCTGAAAATAAAGCTTACGTATATGAAAACGTATAGATATACTTGATCAAAACGTTATGAACTGTACATGCACTAGAGAAAATATTTATTATCCACTCTATTCATTTTATTAAGATATTGATGATGTCACAGATGGGTTTTTAATATCTTATAAGATGACTGAAAATTAGTTCCTTGACAGATAGCAAAATATCCTAATTTGCCGTGCTATTTATATTCTTAATAGTGTATAAATTTTCATCTTAAATAAATCACCATTGTCTTAACTTAGTAATTAGGATATAGAATTTAATTTTTATTGTACATGCCACTTGTTCAATTTGCATAAATGATACATGCATATAATGTATGTATTATAGATCTTTAGTTTTGAAAATATGTCACATTAAAAATCTTTAAAGAAATTTTAAATGATTTGAAAAATATTTACAATTAATAGTAAAAATTATAATATTCGAAGGTGTAAAGTCATTAAAGAAAGGCTTGAAGTGCATGATTATATAAAATATAGTGATCATTTTAAAATATTTTAACTATAAAATGATGCACTCATAATTTTAAATTTTGAAATTTAATATATATATATACACAATTTAATGAATAGTAACATTTGAAGTTTAATATTTTCACAACTTAAATAAGAATTTTTCTCGTAATTTTATTATTGTTAAAAATCATGAAAACACTTAAATAAAAGGTGTGTAAATTTTGATAGTTATGAATATACTTTAATAAATATAGTAAGTTAAATTAGATGATATTTTTAACTTGATATAGTGCCAATATCTTATTGAATAAAAGCTAGTAATGAAATGAAAAAGATTAAATAATTTTGTTGTTTTAAGATAATTACAAGAAAAATTATTTCATTGCTCGAGATATTACCATAGATAATTTTTTTTTAAATTTAAGACATGTAACAAGAATCCAAATTGAAATTTCTTAACCATGAATCTTGGTCAATTCTCGACAATTAAAACATATTTTAAAATATTAAAATAGATATTTAATATATCTCTAAACATAGTTAGAAGGAAATTATAACTTGTAAAGTCAAAACTGAAGTCTAATTTCTAGAATGACTAATAGGACCAAATCCAAAACTTGATAACTACAAGTTAAGGGGCAGTAGCCAAAATAATAATGAGATTAGGAAGTAATCTCTTGATCTCAAGTATAATATTACATTATAAGAAAATCATTCATTTTAAGCAATATAATTTTAATAGATCCCAATTAGCGTTGGATGGGAGGGCAAAGCCACACGTGACTATTAATCATCTTGTACGCATGGTTCAAAGACTCGGCCGAGTCGGAGACGAGTCGGCCGAGTCGTATCCGTCTCGGCCCTCTCTGAGACGAGTCCGAGTCACGAGTCGGTCGGCTCAACTCAGAGGAGGCCAACTCGGACGAGAATCAGAGTTGACTCGGTCGACTCGGCATTATGATGATGATTTTGTGCCTCATCGCAATTCAATGTGAAAATAACTACATTAGCATGTATTTATGAATGTAGTTTGTGTAATTTACTCTATTGTGTATGTATTTTGATATGCTTCTACCGACGACGCGTGTATTTATACTTTCGCTTTATGTTTAGTATGTTAGGTGATATATTTTGGACATGTGATGTATGAATGTGGGTGCCTACATTTTTTAAAATTTGTCGTGATTTTTTCAGAATTTTTTGAGCTTTCTTTATAGCGTTTTGCGCGTATCGCCCGAAACTGATCCGAGTCGCCGAGACTGATCCGTCTCAGTGCCCGCCGAGTCGGCGGCCGAGACCGCGACTGTGAACCATGCTTGTACGTGGCTAAGATTAATATACTCATTTGCATGAGCCAAACTATATGATTTTCAATCCTACTCTGTTTTACATAATAGGCTTAGTACAGATTAGGATATCAGTTCTAGCTAATATAACATGGTCCGATTATTATTTGCATCAAACTCAAATATGAAAGATATGTAGTTAAACCTCAACCATAATAGAAAATCAAGGTCAATCCTAAACAGATTCAAGTATGCCCAAATGTTGGTGGGTAAGTTAGGGTTATAACCTAAACAACATCACTTCTAAAGTTATGGTGAACAAAAATTGATGATATATTAAATAAAGGATCCTAAAATTATTAAGTTAGTCGAAAACCCCAATTTTATCAGTCCAATTGGTCAGATCGGCATACTCAGGTGAAAAGTTTTCCGCTCTTGGCGTTTCTTAATTATAGAACTACGTTGAGTATCATTCCTTAATTAAACACCAACTGTACGAAATTTTAGAAAAATCATTTACCCTTTAATTTTTAATTTTTATTAAACTAAAGATATTTATGAGCCTACACCTATTTCAGCTACATGAAAAGAGTACAAATAATGTTGTTGTAATCTAGGTTTGCCAAAACGATAGGAAAAATTTCTACCATGTTTTTTGTATACATAATATTTAAAAATGTCAGATTTAAGTTAGTAGATTTTAAATTACGTTATACAAAATAAAAGAATGTAGAGTTCTTATTTAATTAAGTGACAAAATTTCTCGCAGAGCAGAGTAAGGATTAAAATATAATATGCTAGAACTCAAATGTAGTAATTAGACAATTCATTTTACAAGAATTTGAACATTCAATTTTCAATATTTAGACAATTAAACTATTTGCAGGTAAGAGATAGTTAATCCAGTAATTAGATAATTATCTAATTTCAAGATATCGACTATTGCAACAACCTAACTAATTACTTGCAAGAATTAGTTAACTAATTAATTACTAGTAGGGGTTTGTCAAATATACTTTTAAGAATTTAGATAACAAATATTTTGAAATATTCTTGTATTTTGTGAGAATTTGAAATATCTGAAATTGAAATATTTGAAATACTTGTAAGAATTTGAAAAATCCTATTGCAAGTAGCAAGTATATACACGATTAAATTTCTTGGTGTCACGAACCTATTATGCAAATGAGAATAATTAATGTTGACAATATATAAAGATAGTGACAAGGAAAAAATTGTAAGTAAATTCTAACAGATTTAAGATCAATTAATTGGGCACAAAGTAAAATGAATGGAAATGATAAACTTCAGGTTTAAATCACTAAATGTATGTATCTTTTAGTATCAAAAGGATTGTATATGAAACAAGATTACGACTAGATTGCAAATGCAAAAGAAGTAAAATGTGCAGATATGGTTAAAACTTAAAGCAATAAATAGTGATAAATTTAAAATAGAATATGTAGTTACTGTTTAGATTACACTTTCAATTGAAACAAGATAGCAATCTAAGAGCAAACAATATAGTGATCTAGCAATCTAAAGGAAATAGTGTGAGCATGGCACATGGGTTTTTCCATAAAATTTTCATACAAAAATTAAGAAGCAAATATCAATATTCTTTTATAACTTTTAAAAGAAAGATATAATTGCTGAACTTTCAACACCACTAGTATAGTAGTACTACAGTATGATAAAGAAGAATAAATAAGATTAATTTTAGCTTCAGAAGTACAAATGGTAGCAACACATACAAATTAATAAATAATTATTAAGTATGTTATATAACAGAAAAGGTGCATGTCACAAATATACTACATTTCATGTACACTCTCATGTGTTAAACATGTATCACTCCAGAGAGACATATTACAAGCATGTCTTATCTTGCATAGCTTCAACTAAGAGATAATAATTTGTCAAAAGGATATTTTGACATAAAATGAAGGCCATAAATGAAGATTAAGCATTATATCAATTAAGCAATACAAAATCCCAAACCACATTACCATGGCACAGAACTGGGAGGCGTAACATTATGACAATAACATCTGCCTCATAACATGATGATATTCTTTATAGTCCAACAAACCTCTAGAAAACCAGGTAAAATAACATGCTCATATATCTCTCTTTTATGAAAGTGTAGAAATAACTCGAATTTGGAGACAATGTTTAAATAGTTGCTGCTACATGAAAGTGGATGGAAGGAACGAAAAGGAAATAGTTTTAAAAATATCTTAGTCTTCTAGATTTGTTGGATATTTAGGTCTATTCTCTTATATTTTCTGATCTAAATATATTATTTAAAACACAATTTATATCATAAAATATACTGTAAAATAATAACAAAAAAAGAAAAAAAACTGGTCTGGAGAGCAGTCGTGACACATCACTGTCCTAGAAGACTAAGGCCCGCCCTATCGCTGGGGCGTTGGATTGGCCATCGTTAACTAGCGATAAAAGCCCCCGGACACACTAACACATAGACTCGAGCGCGAGTCCTAAGCCTGCTCAGAATCGGAGTGGTTACCCAGAAAATATGAAGAAAAGAGAAGATAATATTTAATTTAAACTGAAGCCATTCTCCTGAAGAGTAGGCCTAAGAATTTTTTGTAGAGAGAAGAATTGAAGACTTCCGCGTTTAATGAAGAAAAAATGACTCTATTTATAGGCCTAAAGGGTGAGTTGGTTAGAGACTTATTAGGCCTAGTAGTTAGTTGTGAGACTAAGTCATCTAGCTAGTTAAAGAATAAATCTAAGTTTGAAAATGTCAAGTTTTTTATTAAGAAAAAATCCAACACTTTTAACACCCACTTATCAAATTAAAGTCGTGTTACTTTGCTCTCTACACACTAAACATCTCAAAATACCCTCATCATCTCCTCTCCCTCTCTTTCTTCCTCCGCCTCCACCACCCTCCTCCGCCTCTCCCTCCTCCCCAACGTCCACCACCTCCCTCCTCCTCCACCGCCCTCTAGAGATAGAATCATAAAGTATATATCTGGAGGAAGAGGAGGGTAATATAGACTTTTCACTAAAGAGTTAATTGTAATTCAATAAATCAAGAGAAGGGTGGGTGTGGAGAGCAAATAGGTGGGGTGAGTAGAATTTTCCAATCATGAAAATGCAAAAACATTTAAATTTGGAGTATTGAAAAATTTTTTGTTCCCCTTCGTTGGTAATGGCAAAAGTCCAAATTGCAATGAGAATCTCGTGTAGTTGGGGTTCGGTTCATGTGTGTGAGCCACACACACATATAATAAGAGAACCAATCATGCGTTGACACGTGGATTGGTTCTCTTATAATATGTTATGTGTGTGGGCCTCACACACATATTATAAGAGATTATAAGAATTTTAATCCACGTGTCAACACGGGATTGGTTCTCTTATTGTATGTGTGTGTGGCTCACACACATGAACCGAACCCGTGTAGTTGGCCAAGAATTTATCCATATCTCTAGAAGGAAGGATATGTGAGACAAATCCTCATTTTTTGTTAAACGAAACCACCGGAGTTGGCCAAGAATTCTGCAAGACTTTTGCCCTCTCGAAGAGATATCCAAGCAAACCTCCTCAAATATCGCCGTGTGTGAGTTGATTGATGCTTGGAGATTCTTAATATTTATGAGGCTGAGTATTTAATATTTTTTTCGAGGTAATCAATGAATCACCTTTTACAACAAGCTTCATTATGGGGCCATGTTTCGCGTAAAAGTCCGTAATTCGTAAATGACTTACAATCCAGTTACAACTACGACGTTTGTTTAGACCGTAATTCGTAAAAGACTTACACAACCCAATTATCACTCACTTGCAACCCAATTACCACTCACTTACAGCCCTGTTACAGTTAATTTTGTGGTCATGCAAATTTGTATTATTTTTTTATGTTAATATTAATTTTTTTAATATTTAGCATTTTTAATATTTATTTGCAATATTAAAACTTTTTAAATCACCAAATAGTTAATTTTGTGGTTAACTTTTTCACTTACGACTTAGACATTACGATAACCAAATACCGTAAAACACAATACACTTTTCCACTTACAACTTTATATTACCAACCAAACATCATAAAGCTTACATGCATGTAACTCATTTACAACTGTAAAAGACTTTACCAATTACGAGTTACGAATTACGGCCAGTTACGATAACCAAACAGTATGTGATATCTACCAATTATATTCCTAGTATGCAGTTTGCATGCATTTGGAATTTGTTATGGGATACAAGGAAATAGTAATCTTCTTTCTTCCAGCTACTACAAGTTTGTCATTAACATTCCTCAAAATGGAATCCAATCCCCCCTCCAACTTTATTGCTAACACCGTCGAAGTTCGGCTTCATCCAACCTTGTTGAGGAATCCAGAAAATCCATTTCCCATTCCTTGTTTTAAGTCTAAATTCAATTCAATATTCAGTGCATTTAATACTTGTGAGTCTTCTTCAACATGACTTAAACATGATATATACTGTTCTGAAATGAGCAGCAAGCAATGGACCACATAACCCCACTGTTTTTCATCATCTTCATGGAATATACTTTCCATGTTTCTTCTCCTCCAGATTAGCAACCTGTACATTGGTAGTAATATGTAGAAGGATTAGATGATCCATTTACTATGGAAAAGAGAATTGAAAGATGATTTGTTGGTTAAATTGAAGTAGAATGTGATGAGGACATCACCAGTTGCTAGTGATTTATTTGTCTTAGTTTATTTTGAATCTAATTGTTTGTTTTTTTATGTGGGTATTTATTACCACATCAATTATCTCTTAGAAGTTTTATTTTGTAAAGCCTATAAATAGGTTCCAGACTCCTATTTTAAGTACACAATGAATGATCAAAACTTTTCCAGTTAAATTTCTTGAGCCCTTGAGTTTTTGAGATTGGGGTGCGAAACCCGTGGTGTAAGGGGTGTGAAGCCCGCGTAAGGGGTGCGAAGCTCAAATTTATCCGGTTCTTTCCTATAAACCCTAGTTTCTTTTTTCATTGTTCTTTTCAAAAACCTAGTTTTTTCCCTTTTCTTTAAATTGAAGGTGATTGGCAGTCCTATATTACATCAGTATGGTATCAGAGCTTTGGCTCCAATCCCCTTCAATATTTCTTTCTCTATTTTTTCATCCCCACAAATCCTAAATCCTGAACAAATCCAGATCCATTCCACAAAAAATAATAATAATAATTGTACCAAAAATCACCAAATTTCCCTCGAAAATTCACAAAATTTCCAAATTCTCTACTGTTCATCTCCCTCCTCTGAAAACATGGAAATTCAAAAAAATAAAATTATATATTGTTCATCTTCCTTCCACTTTCTTCTCTCCCCCACTGTCATCACCATCCCCAACTCCACCAACCACCAACCACGCGCTCGAACCCACAACATCTCCTTCCTCCAGGCCTGCACGCCATATTCATGCAGCCAACGCCGCCACCCAATCTCAAAATCCACCACCCCCACCATCAACCCCCGCCTCCTTGCAACCACTACTCCCGCCACCTCTGCAAACAGCCGCCTCCAATCACCACTGCCATCGACATCAACATCACCATCATCATCTTTCTCCATCATCACCATCCCCCAACATTCGCAGCACACACACCACCCCCCACGCCACCTATGCCACCTCATCGTAGTCGTCACCTCAAGATTTCCTCGCCATCTAGCTTAGATCACGCCCTCAACATCGCGCCTCACTGGCCAACCACTGCTCTCTCCTTCGACTGTCACCGCCGTCAATGACCTCCACCAAGCTTAGATCCACCAAATTCTTTCAAGATCGTGCATATCCACCTTCTCCAACCTCAGAGTCAGTCTTTGATTGCGTCAATGCCACTCCTCACTGGACTTCCTCTCACCTCTGTCATCACCAGCGAACACCCAGTCACGACCGATGACCTCAGACACCTCCATGACGACATTCGATGGCAATTAGTCATCCATCACCGCCTCACCTCCCGTATTTGTTCGCCGACGAACTCCTCACCGATCTTCCCCTCGTATTCCACGGGCGTTCCACTTCTGCCGATACCGGATTTCCATCACCGCCGCCAGAGGTTCCCAAACCCTAGCTGAAGCTCGGGGAAGGGGGAGGAACATCGAGTGTAGGCAGCGGGTATAATCCGATCTCTTAAAAGGAGAAGCATTTGGATCTCCATGTCGGGTCTGATCTCAACCAATCTGACCCAAACCCGACCCAAACTCGACTTGAGCAGCCGGTTCGACCCCGAACTGACCCGGAGCTGCGCTGACATTAACGACTCATAGCTGATGTCAACGGCTTCTCTGAGCCGCCCAGTTCACTACAGCCGCGCAACGGTATTTTGGAGCATGTATCTTGCCCGTTTGGAGTCTGTTTTGAGCTCTGTTCAGAGCGTTGGGTTCGTGACTGAGTCCCAGAGCTACTAGACTGAATTCACAACAGTTGGGTAGCAGACCCAGACTGTACCATCTCCTATTTAGTGTCGGTACTGTTCGGGTTGCAAACCAAAATCGTGGTTCGAGCTCATTTCAGCCCTGATTCGCATCCAGTTTGCGCCGTTCTCAAGGCAGTCATCTTCCACTTCAGGTTACCAATGTCCAGGACTTTGTGCATGATTTTTAGCTCTTCAGTGGGTATTTCTCCAATGGTTCTTAAAGAAATTTTTGTGTTGGGCAAGAACAACTTTCCCCTCAGGTGATAACTAACTTGAGTTGAATTATTGACTATTAAATTACTTACAACTACTATTTGGATTGCGATAATTTGTTGGTTGAAATGTTATTTACTTTGATCTGGTGGTTGCATCAGTATTTGTCACTTTTCATCATTTAGGGAGTGCATTTTTTTTGCATTTAGAACTTGAATTTTTAGGATATTTTATTTTCACTTAGTGCATATATTTAGTTTACTTGACTCTAGGGCTCTCCACTGCATCTACTTGTTTGCTTAGTTTTTCTGCATTTGAGCTATCATAACTAGTCAACATTATAGGGGGTCCACCTTTTAGACCAACTACATAATCTTCATCAGGGTCATATGTCCGTTTAGGATTACATAGCCATATTTAAGGACTTAACCCATCATAGTGCCGTGAAAGAGCACCATTCTGAAACTATAACTATGTTTATTTAGGGTTTACGACCTAAAATAAGGTGTGATGTGATTATTGGCTGATATAATTTGGATACTATTGAAGAGGCCTTTGATGTTGCAGTAAAGGTAGACGTGACTTTCAAAACAATAGTCAATATCAAGGCCCGGTGTTCTAAGTATGAGGGATATGAATATTATGATTATCGTTGCCCCTCAGAGAGTCAACATGTTAGAACTGTGCCTAGTAATGATGTTGATGACCCGAAGGTTGTTGAGGATGTCCATGTTCCTCCTATGACTGCTCGTA
This sequence comes from Agave tequilana, assembly GCA_038442645.1. Classification (NCBI taxonomy): domain Eukaryota; kingdom Viridiplantae; phylum Streptophyta; class Magnoliopsida; order Asparagales; family Asparagaceae; genus Agave; species Agave tequilana. The sequence continues at coordinate 134,367 of JAVJIF010005247.1, read as the reverse complement.
TAATTAAAGACATAACAGTTATCTCAGTACACTGATTTTTGATGAGATCCACGTGTCTTCTGAAAGTATCAATGATGACGTGAATGCAATTGTTGAGTCCAATATACTCGCAGTGTCTAGAAAGTCATTCGAGTTTCCTGTGCTGAATATAGTTTTATGGTTATTCCTATCGAGTCATATTCTAGTAATCCACCTGAGTTCCTTGCTATGATCCAGCAAATGATCTCTAGTGCTTCTTCTTTTACTGGTCGTTTAGAGTTTATCTCTGAGTCTAGTTTATCATTACCTGAGTTCGATGTGTATCATCCTAAGCATCCCATATCTCTTAGTCTCTCATCGTTAAGAGTTATGCCTAGAGTCCATATTGCATTGCATATCACTAGACCGATAGCAATTTGCACTGACACCTATAAATTTGATGCATACCCATATAGTATTTTGTAAGAATTTGCAGTTGATAGTAAGGTGTTACTAGTCACCCTGAGGCCGTGAGAAAGTTGCACATTGGCGTACAGATTTCAATAGAATTCTAAAGAGAAATGCTTCCATTGCTCACGAGTTACATACCCCATGAGATTCTGATATCAGCTCCGTTTTCAGTAGAGATGATGCGCCTCGATCTACTATCTGTACCTTGATCGAGCTACTATCTTTCACAGTCAACCCGTCACGAAGACCAGCTCCACCTCCCCTACCAAGCTCTCGACGTGATGTCCCAGTGTTGCTGCCATGATCATCGCCTTAGCCCTATTGAGATGCTTCGTGAGGGAAGCGTCACTTGACAGGGTCGAATTTCTCTCACCCCGGGGAAATGATGAGGACATCACCAGTTTCTATTATTTGCCTTAGTTTATTTTGAGTCTAGTTGTTTATTTTTTTTAATGTGGGTATTCAGTACCACATCGGTTATCTCTTAGAAGTTTATCTTGTAAAGCCTATAAATGAGCCACAGACTCTTATTTTCAGTAGACAATGAATGATTAATTCTTTTTCAGATAATTTTTTTGAGCCCTTGAGTTTTTGAGATTGGGGTGAGAAGCCCGTGGTGTAAGAGGTGTGAATCCCAAATTTATCCGGTTCTTTCCTATAAGCCCTAGTTTCTCTTTTCATTGTTCTTTTCAAAAACTTAATTTTTTTCCTTTTCTTTGAATTGAAGGTAATTGTGATTCTGTATTACATCAGGATGTGTGCCTTAAAATGTAGACATTTCTTATTATTGGTAACTAGTAAATGATGTCTGAACTGAACCTTTGTTTGTTTGTTTTCAAATTTAATTCATGTCAGTTAATTATGCTAATGTGGTAGTTAATGCTCTCTTACTATTAGAATTTTTTTCAGATAATTGAAAATGCAAATTCCGTGGATAATTGTTCTTTGAAGAAAGAAACTCTTTTATTCTAATGCATCCCGTTACTTGCCCAGGATCTCTGTTAATCAGATGTTTGCTTGGAGCAGTAGCATCCACTATTATCACGTTCTCAAATATGTTAGCATGTTGTTTCTCTTAGCACATGTTAATCTGTTTCACATCTATACTCCCATGCAGTTTGCAAAGGAGAACCCACTGGAACTGAGTCTTCCACATATCAAGCTAGGAGAGCATGAGCCTGTTACAGAGGATGCTGTATCCACGTCTCTAAGAAGAGCTATCAGTCGCCTTTCGACTCTCCAAGCTCATGATGGGCACTGGCCAGGGGATTATGGTGGTCCAATGTTCCTTTTGCCTGGACTGGTAATAATATATTATCCTTTTCATTGTATCATACTGATGCTGGTGAATTTAAGTTTGCAATGCCTGTGCTTCTGTCTATATAACAATTAACAAAGAAACTTTACATCCTATTTCACCTATGGTTATGTTATGGTCATGCCTAATCGATGACTGAAATTTTCTGGTGGATAAGCATCTCATCTACCTCCCTAAATTTGATGATGAATAGAGAAAGTGTCTATATATTCTAGCTATGGAAGAACTAATGGTCAATAATTTTTCTTCCCATGTTCTGTCGCAGATAATAGCATTATCTGTTACTGGAGCGCTAAATACTGTTCTATCAGTAGAACATCAGCACGAGATTCGCCGTTATCTTTACAATCACCAGGCATGACTCGTTTGATCTTGTGGGAGATTTTCCATCCTCTTTTTTGTATCTAATTTCCTATCTTTTAAATGGTGCTTTTCAACATATTGCCAGAAACATGTCTTACATGTCAGTGTGTATGCATTGCAGAATGAAGATGGGGGCTGGGGTTTGCATATTGAAGGCCACAGCACCATGTTTGGTTCAGTCCTGTCATATGTTACCTTGAGGTTGCTTGGTGAAGAGGCTGATGGTGGAGATGGAGCAATGGAGAAAGGGCGGAAGTGGATCTTAGACCATGGAAGTGCAACTGCTACAACATCATGGGGAAAATTTTGGCTCACAGTAAAAAAAAACTAAACCAACCCTTTTCCTTGAAGCTGCACGTAGGCTTCTTTATCATTATACTACAAAATGGCTCATGGTTACTGGGAAACTCCGATGATTACAGGTGCTTGGAGTTTTCGATTGGTCTGGAAACAATCCTATAACCCCAGAGATGTGGTTACTCCCATACTTTCTTCCAGTTCATCCAGGTCTCTCTCTCTCTCTCTCTCTCTCTCTCTCTCTCTCTCTCTCTTCCAGTTCATCCAGGTCTCTCTCTCTCCCTCTCCCCCCCCACCCCCCCCACCTCAACAACAAAAAAAAAAAAAAAAAAAACACCAAAGAAAGAGATTCACTCAGCTGCAGGCTATGTTGATAAAGATTAATTGATGTAAAACAGGTGGATCGCAATCACTTTCAAATTAAAGAATTGGGAATTAGGGTTTTGAAAGAGAAATTGAAAAGAAAGATGAGGGTTTAAGAAAAGAAATAGGAAAGAAGGATAAATTTGGGCTTCGCACCCCTAACACACGGGTTCCACGTCCCTTAGACTACGGGCTTCACAACTCAATCTCAATAACTCAAGGCTCTTGAAATTTAATTGAAATTTTTTTAATTCATTTATTGTCTACTGAATAAAAGTCAAGGAGCCTGTTTATAGGTCTTACAAAAGAGCACTTCTAGGAGATAACCGATGTAGTACTAAACACCTACATAAAAAAAACAACTAGACTCAAAAATAAACGAAGGCAGTAAAACATGGAAGAAACTCAACTTTGTCGAGTGAGAACTCCCCTCATGAAACATCTCAATCGGGTCATGGTAGTGGTTGAAGAATCAACACTAGTGCATTACATCGAGACCAAGATGGTGGAGGTGGAGCTGACAGATCGACTGTAAAAGATTGTAGCTCAATCAAGACACTGATAGTAGACATAGACACATCATCCCTGCCGAAAACAGAACAGATACCATGCCCATGAAATGTCCAACTTGTAAGCAATGGAAGCACTCCTCTTCAGAATCCTATCTAAATCTGTACGCTAATCGTGCAACTTCCTCACGACCTTGGGGTGACTCGCAACCACCAACTTATTATAAACTGCAAATTCCTGCAAAATACTATAATGATATGCAATAAATTTGTAGGTGTCATTGTAAATTGCTATCAGCCTAGTGATATCATCAATATTTGAGATAACAAGTGCAATGCAATAGGCATTCTAGACATAATTTCTAAAGATGAAAAAATGATATATCTGGGATACTTAGGAGGGCACATCTAACTTCGCAAATGGAGATATATTGGACTCAGATACAAACTCCAAACAATCAGAAAAAGAAGAAGCACTAGAAATCATCTGCTAGATCATGGCAGTGTTGGATCAAAGGTCATTAGCCCTAGTTTTGATGATAACAAAACATATGTAGTTATGTTTTAACAATTTTGTTTAACAAGTTTCAGGTTAACAATTTGTTGCATTTCGGCTCCATCATAAGACACACATTTGGAAGCCAAGAAGATGTAGATCCCGTAGCCTAAGTATAATAGAACAGCTCAAGGATCAAGCATACTACAGAAGACTATTTCAAGTTTTTTATTTTCACTTTTTGTATTTTAGATAGAATTTATAGTCATTTGTTAAAACCAAGATGATATAGGTTGATAGCTTTTGGGATTGACACACACATATTTCATACTCCTTTGTGTTTTTAACAAGGGTTCATAAGTATACTCTTCATTGTTTTCAAAATCAAGTTTCAAAAAAACAAGTTTCGGAAAAACCGGGTTTTTTATTTAGAAAAGAATTTTTGTCAAAATATGGTTCTAACTTTATTTTGTGTTGATCCATTATCACACACTGGTTCTTCAAGTCCCTAAAACTCTATTTTGTATTTAAAGATTAAAAGTTGTTTCATCAGAAAAAGAATGGCTTCAAAAAATTTTCATAACTTGACTTTGGCCCTTCGTCGGTCGATCGGGCGGTTGACCGTAGGCAGATCAAAATTGCTCTATCGGTCGACCGAGCAGTCGACCGACATGCACCAAAGTGCATGTGTGCACTTTGGTCGACCGGGCGATCGACCGACTGCAAGAGCTTTGCTCTCGGTTGGGTCTGGTCGACCGGCCCGGTCGACCGACAGAGAGTTTAACTCTCTGGTTGGGAACAACAGTCGACCGTCCAGTTGACCGCTGTCCCCAACGGTCGGAAATCCGACCATTGGCGGTCGATCGGCCGGTCGATCGACATAACGATTTTCTGCTGTGATTTTTTCCAACGGCTATTTTCTTTTTTGTCTTTTTCTGGGTCTTTTTCCAACGACTATTTTGAGTTTTCTACTCATGTTTTCATCCCCTATAAATAGTGGGACTGTGAAAAAACTCAAGAATAAGATTTCTAAAGTTTAGATCAAGTTTTTTATAAGTTTTAATTTTTTCATAAAAGATTTCTTTTTAAGCCAAAAATTTCAAATCCTTGTTTTTAGCTTGAGCCTTCCCTCACATCTCTACAAGCTATTTTCACTACACAATCTCAAAGAGTTTCACCTTCTCATCTTGGTTATAGGATTGTACTTGTAAGCCATTTGTGAACAAGTCTTGATCACCGTTTTTCTTCTATTGAGAAGTTGTAGAGGTTGCGGCCTCAAGTGAGCTAGTGAGCTCCGTGTTGGTGTTGCGGCATCGCGAGAGAGGACTAGTGAGTGCATTGAGTTCTAGTGAGAACTTGTAGACGGTTGACGATCTAGTGAGTTCGGTCAAAGTGAAAATCCTTCGTAGTGTTGAAGGCGGGGACGTAGAGCAGTGACTCGAGCCTCGAAACAAATCATTGTGCTTGCAATTGCTTACTCTTTCTCTCTTCACTCTACTGTCTTTAATTACTTGCACTCTAATATTGTTTACTTATTTTCAAGTATTTCTTTAGTTGTGATTGTTATTTGCTAGGTTGCTAGCAATAGATTTTTAATTCCGTATTATTTTCCATTTAGTATAGCCATTACCTATTCACCCCCTTTAGGTGGTTTTCAGGCAGGAACTCAGGTGACTCACTAGAAGATTAATCGATTAGAATAACCATAAAATCATACTTAGCACGAGGAAACTCGGATGGTCCACTAGATGTAATACATTAAAATCAACTGTCTCGTGTTCAATATTATTCTCTATCAAAGGTGTGGCGAATGAATACCTAGAGATCTGATTAGAGACGCTAGACTTTGCTAATTCAGGTGCAAACTCAATAATATCATGAGCATGGGCGTCAATATCTAAGGGTGTACCAGACTCGACTATCACACCTACTACTTCATTAGTATCCTCATAAGAAGTATGACCCCTCAATAATTGGTGTGTCAGAATCAACTGATATGTCTTCAGCTATATTAGCAGTGTTAGAAGGAACATAGACATGTCTTAGAAGGAACATGAACATTCTCAACAACTTTCGGGTCATCATGTAACAACCTAAAATTTCACATACTCATTTGCCGGTGGCCATCTGGTTGCAAACTCTAGGGCTGTTATAATGTGATACATAACTCAGACAGTTCAAATATGCAAACAAGGCAGGAAAACTAAACAATAAAAATAGAAGACCAACATGAGAGAGAAATACATAGAGTCTCATTAAAAAGGAGCTAAATCCAAGTCTGAATCATATACAACACTATATAGGCTCTGAGCCTCAAGGTAAAGTACTACATATATAATACCAACATGGATACATGATATACAAAAGAAGAAACTACAAAGGAGCACTCTAGCTACCTATAGGATGCAACGACGACTACTCTGAGTCCCCGTCACTCAGCGCCTCTCCAGACAACCTGCGAACAACCTGAAATGGGGTGGGATAAACTCGACGTCAACGCGCCAGCAAGTCAACCCAAACGGGTGCCTTTCGATCATGATCCTGAAGCTGACTCGGTACTAGGTAGAAGGCGCAAATGCAGATATAGTCTAACATAAACGAAATAGTAAAAGATCTATCGCAAGCTAGTATACGCAAAGTATGATAAATATAGTGATCAACAGATAATACACATATCCGTGTCTGCTATGTAGTACACAGTTAACAACTAGTTATACTAAAAACCAACAAACACTATGAATCCAGCATACGAACTAGAAACTCTTTAGAAATGATATACAATCTCAAGAATTTTATATAAATACCATTCGTACACTACGAAATGGTAAACCCTCCTCACAAACAACATTCACGTTGCCCCCACCTATGAATGGTAATAATACGAACACACACATTCACGCTACCCCCCATCTATGAATGTTAACATACAAACACACACATTCACATTGCCACTCCCTACGTATGAATGGTAATAAATACAAACACACATTCATGTTGCCCCCCACCTATGAATGGTAATACAAACACACATTCATGTTGCCTCTCCCCACCTATGAATGGTAGCAAATATAATCACACCCATTCACTTTGCCTCGCCCCCACCTATGATTGGTGTAACACAAACATGCACAAACCATCATCCATTTATACTTTAAGAAACGAACAACCATATATCAAATAAATCCACGCAATTTACATATCACATAAAGCATATGATCCCTTATTTGTATATGTATACAATTTAAATCGGTTTGAATGCATATAATGAAATAGCACCAAAGGATACGACACATGGCATAGGCATATCCTACACACATGAATGTCTACGAATATCAACATACGATTTGTCATCCTTTCCGTCTTTATGAAAAGGGCAAACACCTATTCGATACTTAATTTACCAATCACCCCAAGCGTGGTTTCAATCCTTATGATATATATACAAGTAGGATTTTGATACATACATCACATAAGTATAATGTTCCACATTTGTATATATATACTTTCGTCTCTTCAATTTTAGCAATATGAATTAATTAGAAATATCTAATACATATGCATATCAATACATGATTTTAAAACATCAAACTTAACTCATTCATCTTCTAACTTTTATAGTAAACATTTATTACAATTCTACCAACTAACATATCATGCATGCTTAAGCAATAAATCATGGATTTTAATTTACATCAACTTCACAACTATTCAAGTATGCGAATTATATTAGAAATCATATCTAAAATCAAGGTTAGAATCCTAAGCATCAAAATCATTGGAAAAACACAAGCAAGTGGGAAGAACTTGCCTTGATGGTAAAAACTAATGGATTCGATAAACAAGAACTTGAAGAAGCTTCCTTGCTAAAGCTTCACACCATGAGAGTTCATAAGTCTTCCCTTCACCTTCTCCTTCTTTTTCTTTCTTCTCTTTCTTTCTTTTTCTTCTCTTCCTTTTTCTTTTTGTCTTGGCCAGCCAAATGAAGGGCAATGAGAAGGGATAAGAGGGAGGAAAGAGAGGGGAAGGTTCCTTTTAAAGGAGGAGAAAAGTCAAGCTTCTCTTCCTTTAAAGGTGCATGCATCTATTAATTAGGATTAATTAGTGCTAATCCTTAATTAGTCAAATCAAACACAATCACATCTCATTAATAAGGGCCCACCAATATATAATAGATTAAATAAATAAATAAATAAATAAATATTTAATTAATTTTAATTAAAATTGAAATGAATATAATATTATTTCAAAATCCAAAAATTTTCCCGGGTATTACATTCACCCCACCTAAATAAGAATTTCGTCCCCAAAATTCACTATCAAGGCATAAAAAAAAATAATCATACAAGTTAGATTAACACCGTTATGTATATTTAGCTTCTATATGCACGAAACTGGTACGTCGAGCGAAATAATCCAAAAAAAAAATTCTCATATATATACCATATGTCTCGCGCAGTTAGAGGCTAAATATATGCAATCCATGTTAATACAAAATAAACAATACAAGCAATCATATGCAATGACTATGTATTTAGTGGCTGCCCACACAAAATTTGATACTGTGAATCTCGTGTGATCACTTGCTATATACACATAACGATGTTAATAACTACGTGTATTTAGTCCATACTAAATACACATAAGAAATTAATAATCACGTGTATTCAGCCCATACTAAATACATGTGAGAGAAATGATGATGCAATAAAACAAATATACACAGCCCTATAACGCACCGCATCAGTTAGCGCAGGCATTCGCAGAAATAAACAGTATTATACCAAGGATAAGTTTCTAACACAATCAAAAATTGGTGCATATTGCACTCAATGCGCAAAGTAATACATACTACTGCAAAGGAACAGTGTTGACCATCAGAACGAACACTCACCAGTCCCAGTAGGACTCCGAGCCTACAACAGGCAATAAGATCAAACATCCTAAATCACACGGGTATCGTAGAGGTATCAATCTCCCTACCTCAAAATCAATCTCGGAGAATCACAGTTCTCTCACATCAAATAAACAAATCAAGTATATCTCAAACAAATATAACATGACTCAACCAAATAGTTTACAGTTGAAGAATAGACTGTCAATGTTGTGCGCAGGGGAACAACAACCACCCTTGAGGAATCCGCCCACCTGGCGGGGACTTGATGCAGCCGGAGAAGCAACCAACACGACAGAACAACGAACAACAGAGAAAAGCAATCAACACAACATTTAACGAGGTTCGGCAACGTGCCTACGTCCTCGGGGTAAGGGAGAGAGAGATTTTATTGATTCAACAATCAATACAAACTAATACAGAGGGAAACTTGAGAAAATTCTTAGGGATACAATACATGAGGGCTCTAGCCCCTATTTATAGCCACAGAGTCCCTGAATTCAAGGAAACCCAGATTGAATCGATCCCATCCAGAAAAGGAATCCGAATCCCAAAAGGAAAGTTAAAACACGTCTGTCGGTCGGCCGGCCGGTCGACCGACCCATGCCACGGTCGACCACGCCCAACCGAGAGCAGCCTTCTTTCAGTCGATCGACCGGGCTGGTCGACCGCTCTCTTCCACGGTCGACCGGGCTAACCTTGTGCACGTCGTGCACGCCGGTCGACCAGGCGGTCGACCGGACTCCTCCACCGGTCGACCGGGCGGCCGACCTGAGCACAATCTGGCCTGCTCAATGCGCCGTTTCTCGCTCCTTGATTTCTGATCTCTGTGCTAACTTCCTCTACTCCTCTATCTCCTCTCTCCCTACAATTCTCCACCTTGGTGAAGATTTCCTAAATCTGAGCCGATCTCCAACGAACTCCAGTCTATCACCTAGCAAAATCGACACACGATCTCAGCTTGCGCTCTCCGGACGAAATTGACACACGATCTCGGCGAAATCGACACACGATCTCGGCTTAGAATCTGTAGCTCAGCTATCAACTGGAATGCACTATACATTCGTTCCCATCACTTCACCTTAGGAGAACTTCGATACATGCCGATCACCGAACGTGTCTCTCACTCAGTAACTTCATGACCTCACGAAGAACTCATCATGAGCCAACACTGACTCTTCAACTGAGTGGCTCTATTCAGTCTACATGTCTTCAACTGACGGTCCAACCAAGTCTGAGTAGAGCACACCGAACACCATCATCGGCTTCAACACCTAGATGCACACCCTCCTATGCAAGCTCAACTATCTTCTCACCCGAAGATCATCTGTTTATCGAGATCACAACACCTCACCTCTACGTGAAGTCCAACTAGCCACAACACTTCACCTCTACGTGAAGTCTCTCCACCTCTACGTTCTAATCGGCCAAACTCTTCACCTCTACGTGAAGTTCCAATCAGCTTCTCGAGAACCAAATAGCTTCATATGGGTTGCATCACCAAAAGTGGCTGCGCCTTTACGGCTGCCTACGTACCTTGCCCAAAGGATCAAGGCAACCGTAGTTCATTTAAATGAGCTTCATCAAGCTCAAACACTTGTACCTGGATCTGCAGCAGTGAACCTATCTGGCTGAGTCATATGAACCTCCTCACGACCATCATGGAGAACAACGACCTTCAACTTGAGCTTGTTGCAGATACAAGCTTGAGATTCATGCTTCTTTACCCACAAGCGTGGTTTTACCTTGGTTCCAATGGCTGCAAACAATTCGACATTCTCATCAATGTCTTCAACCTGTTCAGTATCAACCCTGGCTACATGATCTTCATCTGATGTCACATCCGCTGAAGTCTTCACTAATATCGAACCAACTAGAGATGGTGGAGTAGCATCAACCTCCACCCGCTGTGATACTTCCTTGGTCTCCGTCCTCTCCACCTGCTGAGAGATGTTAGACTTCAATATTGAAGTCTCATCAAATGTGACACGCCTACTCAACACGATCTTATTTTCGGGATCCCACAACCTGTAGCCTTTCATATTCCTTTTGACATCCAAAAATACAAACCTCTTTGCTCGCGGATACACCTTGTCATCCTTGGCACTGAAGTAGGTCGGACTTTTAAATTTTCGCAGCAAACCATGATCTTGAGCAGCTTTCTCAGACCAAATTTTCAATGGAGTTTTACCTCCTATCGCAGTCGATTCATTTATGAGATGGCTAGCATACACAATCGCTTCAGCCCAAAACGATTTGTCTAATCCTTCATTAGACAATAAACACCGAACCTTCTCCAGTAAGGAACGGTTTACTTCCTTAGCCAACTCATGTATAACTTTTGTGAAGTGAGTAGCAATACCAGTATTCTGGCCAAATCGTAGGAATTGGTTCATGTCTCTTTCAACATTACCAATCTGTAGCTCCTTAATCTTCCTACCTGTCTGCTTCTCCATTCTTCCTTTCCACTTTACTAACATATCTATGGCTTCACACCTTTGTCTCATGAGATATATCCAACAATGCCCAGATAAACTATCAATAAAAGAGACAAAGTACCTGTGACCTCCAAGCGATGCAGTCTTAGTAGGTCCCCAAACGCTTACGCGAACACAATCAAGAAGACCTTCTGAGCGGTGAGTACTGGTACTGAATTTCACCTTCTTCTTGTCCAGAACGCTGTGTTCACCTTCCAAGTTGCAGGTAGCAGCACCTTCCAATGATCCCTTCTTTGCAGGAGCTTGCAAAGACCTTTCACCTCCATGTCCGACCTTCACCTGCCAGACCTTCGTGCAACCATCATCTGAAGAATTAGAAGTCTCCACATGTCCTGTAACCGTACTACCCCTCAAGTAGTAGAGATTGTCCCGGCGGACGCCCTTCATCACCACCATCGAGCCTTTGATCATCTTGAGAACACCATCTCGTACAAATATCACCAGACCCAATGCTTCCAAAGCGCCAACAGAGATAAGATTTCTTTTGAGTTGAGGTACATACCTCACCTCCTTCAATTCTCGTACTATCCCATCATCCATCTTGATACGGACTGTACCCATCTCTTCTATATTACACGGATGATTATCACCCATGACCGTGTAACATCCATCTAGCTTCTCAAAACTAGAAAACCAGGCCCTGTTCGGGTACACATGATAGGTGGCTCCGGTATCTAAGATCCACTCAGCATTGTCCGAGTAATCAACAGTAGGAATAGTAACAGAGAGAGAATACGATGAGTCTTCATCCGATGCATCCGCCTGTGCGAGATTCGCCTCGGTGTTTGACTCCACCTTCTTACCTTTGGCCTTTGGGCAATCAACTTTCCAGTGCCCTAATTCCTTGCACAAGGCGCACTGATTCCTCTTCAGATCTCTGAAGCCTGATCTGGACTTTGATCTTCTCTGATCATCTCTTCCCTTCCTATTGGAACTTCTGCCTCTTACCGCCAATGCCTCTACTGTTGTGTTTCCCGAAGAAGACAGCCGGTCTTGTCTCCTTACTTCATAACTCTCAAGAGCAGCAGACATCTCACTGTAGTTAAGGGATTTTTTTCATTGATCAATATAAGAGTAAAAGTCTCATACTCTTCCCTAGGAAGAGAGTTCAAAAGAGTTACTGCCTTATCGTCTTCACTGATCTCCACATCCACATTAACTAGATCTGTAAGAAGCTTCGTGTAGCGATTCAAGTGTTCATTGACGGAGCGTCCTCTTTGCATCTGAAAATCATAAAGCATACTCTTCAACTGCAGTCGAGATTCTATGCTTTTCGTCAGATATTTCTTCTCCAGGATCTCCCACAGCTGCCTCGCAGATGTCTCATGTAACACATGATACTTGATGTCTTGTGTCAAACAAGACCTGATCAAGCCACACGCCGAACGGTTCATCTTGTCTCAATCTTCTTCCGTCGTTGATGTGCGCTTCTTCTCCAACCGTAGAGTGTCTTCGAGGTTTGATGCCGTCAGCGCATCCATGACCTCACACCTCCACATACTAAAGTTGTTCGTGCTGTTGAACTTCACCACATCAATCCTTGGATGTGGATTCATGGATCTCACTGATGTACTTTCTCCAGCTATCTTCTCAACTGATTCCTCAAAGCAATGCGGAAACAAACGGAGTTAGATAAAACAAACTGGATAAAGATAGGATCTTTACCTTCACGCGAAACCCTCGAAGAGTTTCTGAAACTATCTACTCCTTCGAATTGATTCCTCGAGCAATCTACACGCTGTTTTGATATCGACACACGATCCCACAAACAGTCCCAACGCTGCTCCGAGATCGACACACGATCTCCGCCAAACAGCAACTGATGCCCTTGAATCAACACACGATCTCACGCCGAACCTGGGATGCTCTGATACCAATTGGTGTGCGCAGGGGAACAACAACCACCCTTGAGGAATCTGCCCACCTGGCGGAGACTTGATGCAGCCGGAGAAGCAACCAACACGACAGAATAACGAATAATAGAGAAAAGTAATCAACACAACATTTAACGAGGTTCGGCAACATGCCTACGTCCTCGGGGCAAGCGAGAGAGAGATTTTATTGATTCAACAATCAATACAAACTAATACAGAGGGATACTTGAGGGAATTCTTAGGGATACAATACATGAGGGCTCTAGCCCCTATTTATGTCACAGAGTCCCTGAATTCAAGGAAACCCGATTGAATTTGATCCCATCCAGAAAAGGAATCTGAATCTCAAAAGGAAAGTCAAAACACGTCTGTCGGTCGACTGGCCAGTCGACCGACCCATGCCACGGTCGACCGCGCCCAACCGAGAGCAGCCTGCTTTCAGTCGGTCGACCGGGCTGGTCGACTGCTCTCTTCCACGGTCGACCGGGCTAATCTTGTACACGTCGTGCACGCCGGTCGACCGGGCGGTCGACCGGACTCCTCCACCGGTCAACCGGGCGACCGACCGGGAGCACAATCTGGCCTGCTCAATGCGCCGTTTCTCGCTCCTTGATTTCTGATCTCTGTGCTAACTTCCTCTACTCCTCTCTCGCTACAGTCAAGCTATCGTGTAGATTTCAACTCGATTGAAATCCTAGCTCATAAAAAAAATTTGCAAATAAAAATAGTATAAAATACAATACTATAAAATCAGACAATCGTCCTCACCCGAACTCCAAGTAGTACGAGCCCCATTACAATGGATCCTAGACTCGAAGAATTCTAAAGAATCTTATACTAGCTCTAAAGTCAGACACAGGTTATGAAATCCCTAGGACATTAGACCCTAGAGCCTGATACCAACTGTAACGACCTAAAATTCACATACCCTCATGCCAATGGCCATCTGGATTCAAACTCTAGGGCCGTTATAATGTGATACATAACTCTGGCAGTTCAAATATGCATATGTTGTAGGAAAACTAAATAATAATAATAGAATACCAACATGAGAGAGAAAAACATGACATATACACAAAGTCTCATCAAAAGGAACTAAATCTAAGTTTGAATCATATACAACACTGCATATGCTCTCAGCCTCAAGGTAAAGTTCTACATATATGTTTACCATTGAAATATGATAATATTGAAAAAATTTACAAAATTGTGAAGAGAAAATTACAAGTAATCAAAAGAAGAAAAAAGATTACAAGTGTCTCTTTTGAGATTCTGAGAAAGTGTGCATGTAGGGGTCTGATCAGCGGGCGACCACTTTGTCCCGTTGACGAAGCGATCGATGGGGTCTTCTCGCCTGCTTTTGGAGATTCCTTAATAGAGAGGAAGGTCTTAAGGTATTAACACAATGAATTTAGAGAAGTAATTCTCTGAATTTCTCGGAAGAAAAGGAAGGTTAGGCTTGCTAATCAATTGAGCCTTTTGATCTTGTTCGACAGCTTCTTGGCCTTGCACTCTATATGTTTCTTCGTCCGAGCTCATTCCAAGAGTCAGCTATTTATAGGCTCTTGAGGGGTGTAACTGCCCCTAAAATTCAGTGAAGATAATAACAGTCAGTCAGTCTCGCGCTAAAAACTATTTTGAGATTCGCGCGAGGCTATAATGCCTCGTGTGAAGCTAAATACAAGCCGCATGTGAGGCTAGGCAGGCTCACGCGAGCCTAAAATTGGCCTTTTGACCCGGCCTTCCCTACTTGATCATGAAGCGAAGTGGGTAGGTGTTACCGCTCACTTAAAGTAGTATTAACCCCACTGACGTAGTGGGGTTAACCCACTAAAGACTAAGTCAAACACTGACCTGGCAAGCCCTCCCATAGGGGCGCGGGAAGCTTCAAGCGAAGCTGGGATTAGCTTCGTGCGAGGCTAGTGTAGCTCTTCAGGCGAAGCTACAAGAAAGCTCCAGGCGAAGCTATAATTAGCTTCAATCGAAGCTAAAGATTAGTTCTTTGCAGATGGCTTGTAGCACCTTCATCGTTCTTCTGTGCAAGCAGACCGCCTAAAGAATGATTCATGGCTCTTATATAAAGTAAGAATGGTTTTCTCGAAACAGGAGATGCTAGGAGCAGAGGCTTAGTGAGGTATGCTTTGATATCCTCAAAATGTTTTGACAAGTGTCATTCCAAACAAAAGATACGACCTTCTTCATTAGTCGTGTAAATGGTTGACAACGACCCGACAGGTTTACGATAAACCTACGGATGTAAGCCAATCTGCCTTGAAGACTTCAGAGTTCTTTGAGATTCTTTGGAGGTTGCATATCTTGAGTGGCTTTGATCTTGTCGGGATCAAGATGAGTTCCTTTGGATGTGATAATGAACCCTAGAAACTTGCCACTTGAAACTCTCAAGAAAGACTTTGTCGGGTTCATCTTCAGCTAGTGAGCCCGCATGAGATCGAACATTGTTCTCAAATCATGGAGATGATTATTCTTGTCGCGACTTTTGATTGCAATGTCATCAACATAACACTCCACTGTCTTTCGCAAGTGATAACGGAAGATCATGTTCATTGCACGCTGGTAGGTGGCACCGCGTTCTTTAAGCCAAACAGCATAACTGTATAGCAAAAATACCCCATGGTGTTCGGAATGATGTATATTTTTTATCATCCAGGTATATCTTGATTTGGTTGTACCCTGAAAAATCATCCATAAAGGACATCATTTCAAAACCACACATGTTGTCAATCATGACATCCGTGATAGGTAACAGAAATTTGTCTTTATGATATGCTACATTAAGATCACGGAAGTCAATATACATCCGGATCTTTTCGTTCTTATTAAGAACAAGTACAATATTAGCAACCCAGTCTCGGTGTTGTTCCTCTCGAATGAAGCCACATTCGATGAGTTTCTGGACCTCAGCTTCAATTACCTCCATAATATCAGGTCGAAATCGCCGCTGCTGTTGTTTGACTGGCTTAGCATCCGGCTTGATGTTGAGACGATGCATAGCCACCTGAGGGTCGAAACCAGGCATGTCTTCATAGCTCTAAGCAAAGACATCTATATACTCCTTTATCAGGGATGTAAGGTCTTGCTTCTCTGTTGGGGATGAACTTTCACTTATAGAGATGAGTTTCGGGCGTGTTTGATCGCCAACATCAATTTGGATTACTTTTTCTGTAGGAGGGTCGAGTTGTTCAAAACGCTTCTCCCATTGAAGATCTAGTTGTTGGGCCCAAGGATCACTGTTGAATGGCTCAATGTCCTCTCCTGATTCCACCGACTGGTCAATGTCATGTTGAAGAAGAGTTTTTTGAAGGCAACCCCCACAATTACATCAGATTCCCAATCCGATGAATCTGAAGAATGTAATAGTAAAGGCCTTTCAGATTCTGAATCAGATTGAGCAGATGGAGTAATGTACCTCAACCCCTTGCGAGTCTGATCATAGTAATTGGCAGGCTTTTCTTTCGGTACAAAAGGTTGTAGAGGGATGCGTCGTCCCTTTCCAAAGTTCAAGCCTTCACCACGACGTAAGACGTATCCCATTTCTTTCATCATATGGTGCGCTCACCGTGCATAATGAAAAAATTATAGGGGCTCCAAATCTTCACCCGAATCATTGGATGTAGTAATCTAATGTCGGACTCGGCCAAATATAATGGGCAACATGTCGGACTCGGCCAAATATAATGGGCAACATGTCCTTCTTGGAAGATGAAACTACAAATACAGACTCATCATTCTCTTCTATATGCATGCATGCCGTTAACATGGGCAGAGACATGTGTAGAGGGCTCATGTAAATAGGACTATTTACATCATCACAACACAAAGAATAATCAAAATTGATATTTTTATTAAAGACCCATTCGTCACCATTGTCGGTGGAGTTATTACAATCAAGATCGTTCAGATATGCTATAATCAATTTTTCATCAAAAGGACCTCTGGATCTTCTCCTGATTCTAAATCCGCTTCGTTGCTGCTATTGATGTCGTTAGGCAACGATTTTTCTACCACTTTACCGTTTTCTTTATAAAGTAGAGAATTGGTGAAGTAGTTCTCTACCCCTTTGAACGGCCACATTTCTGCGAACATCGTCCTGACCATTATCTTGTCATCTACATATTTGAAGCATTGATGGAGTGTAGAGAGCACGATTCAATTAGCATGAATCCAAGGTCGCCCGAGCAAGAGGTTGTAGGGCGTGTCGGCGTCGATGACATAGCACGTCACTTCTGATTTCAAATCTCTGATTTGGCATCGGAGATGAATCTTAGCCAGAGGATGACTACTTCCTGCGTTGAAGGCATATATGGTCGTAGTCGTGGTTGACAACTTGCTCAATGGGATGCCGAGAAAATAAAGAAGTCTCTTGGGGATAATACTTAGAGCAGACCCAGGATCAACTTGTATTCTCTCGATATGTGTACACCCAATGTATCATGTATAATACAAAGGCCTATCGTGTCGATTATCTTTGAGGAGCATATCCTCGGGAGTGAAGGTGATGCATGGCACCTGCTGTTGTACTAGATGACATCGGGGACATGAAGCTCCATCTTCTTTTGTAGGGATGGGTACTTGCATCAGAAATGATTCTGATTCAGTAAGAGCATTCCTAAGTGTCCTCTAGTTTCCTTCGAGAGGCGGAGTAGCTCATGCAGGGTAATACGAGCTGAGATATTGGCCAATTGTGCCAATATGTCGAAGCAGAAGGGAGCGTTGAGTCCTCTGGAAGGATTCTTCTTCAAGGATTCATCAAAGCGAATCTCCTTCTGTTTTTTTCTTGTCCTTTGGCACTGAGGTCTGGACAGGTGCAGCGGTTGCTGTCGTCGTTGGTTGGGGTGCTCCATCTGGTGTCTGGTTGTACTACCGCAAATAATGTTTACCAGAGCGTGTACCCGCTGGCTGCGAGGTGGAGGCTGTATTGCTAAGGCAAGCTTCTCTATTTCTAAGTCACTGAGAGGCTACAGTCACAAAGTCATCATCTGTTGCGAGAGAGACGATATTGCATGATTTGCCTTTGAGCTTGGGCTTGTTTGTCTCCTATTGCTCATCTTTGACAATATATGGGTAGACCCACATGATTTCTCTAGATCTGTCACAATTGGGATGAGGCTTTTAGCTTTCTGCTGTTCAGCCATAGGGTTGATGACATCCAATCTCGCCTTAGGAATTGGGAGTAATCTGTCTTGGACAGTCATCTTCGGAAATATCCCGAAATTAAGAGTCACCATGTTGGCAGAGACTTTCTTTTGTTCTAACTTGAGAGTCAGAACTCCAGTATCTACTAGGGCTTGAATCTTGTCTTTGAGAACATAGCATCTGCTGATAGGGTGATGTATCATCTTATGAAAAAGGTAGTAATTAGGATCATTTGTACGCCCCACTTCATTAGGTCGCCGAGTTTTAGGTAACTTGAGCTTGTTACCCTTGTGTAGCAAATGGAAGATCGTCGCCACCTGTTCTCTTTGAAGGAGTACACCTTTGGCGGGAATTTGAATTCCTGATTGCCATTGGTGTTATTCTTCTGCTTTGGTCGAGCTGTCCCTGATAGCTCAACGACCATGGTTTTCTTTCCCTTTTGATTGAGAAGATTGAGCAGCATCACGCCCCTTGGTGTTGACCCCCATTTGTTCTTGGGACTGAGGGTTCAAATTTCTTAGCCGATTTCTCGGCTATCTCAGCTTGTTCAACAAGATCCTTCCATGTATGGGCTTTGACAGCTCCCATACGGAATTTCACTCTGTTAAAGAAGTTATGTCGGCATGTCTGAAGTAACATGGGTAATGGCATGCTTGCAGGGCACATGAGAAAAAGGTTGCAGAATCTCTCAATGTATTCTCGTACAGATTCTCCTCCTTTCTGGATTGTGGAGAAGAGCTTGTTCATAGTCACCTCGATATCGTCCTTATAGAATCGAGAAATGAACTAGGTTTCTAGGTCAATCCAAGAGTTGATGGAGCCGCTAGGCAGGCTCATGAACCAATTAAAGGCTACCCCCTTAAGGGTGCCGATGAATAGTCTAGTCATGATGGCATCATTATCTATTACATTACCAGTCTGAGACCAGAAATAATAGATATACTGGTTGGGCGATCTCTTGTCGTCATACGTATGCAATGTAGGTGGCTTGAACTTCGGCGGATAGGGAACTGAATCCCATTCTTGCAGGTAAGGATGTGTCATCCCCACCTTTTTTAGTTCATCCCTTTGGGTTAGGAATGCAATCTGGGTCTAGATGCCCTTAATGACCTCGGCATCAACTGAGGTGCTTTCCTTTGACTTTTCAGTCTTAGGATGTTCATCGTCGTGATGCCCTTCTTCATTGTGGTTATTACTAGTGTCGATGGTATTTCGATTGATTAGGAGCTCATCTGTTGGATGTTATCCAAGGCTTCTTGCTGAGTTCTGGAAGTCTGCTTCTGTGCCTCCAATCGTCAACGAAGATCATCATTGTCGTTGTCGACCATTTTAGCAGACACAAGCCCTGTTTCACACCGAGCTGATTGTAGCTGAAGAGGCGTATCCGCTGGCTTCCTACTCGTCATCAGACCATTGGAAAAGGTTCCGCAATGGTACAGGTAACACAGCTATAATGATGCAGAAGATTGTCCACAATTATAGGGTATTACTACTCTTGAATGAGTACCTTAGAAGACACCATGTTGTTCCACTAGAACCTAACTTAAGTCGGGGCTATAGTCAGAGTCCGGGGAGCTAGCTGGAGGGGTGAAGATTTCTCGTCTTCGTCTTCAGGATCGGAAAAGATCCCTCCCTCTTCTTATCATGTTAACAGAGGCGGCTGCAAGAAGGATCACCTCTGTCGCCTTCTTCTTTCAGGACTCGGGTCTCTTGGAAGTTCGGGCTGAAAACCGGTTGAATACCGATTGCTGGCTTGGAGACGAAGTCATTGGGATGGTTCTCAAACAGCAATGAACGGAGTGCACCATCACAAGTTGATACTCCGCTTGTCTGCACTGGGACGACGAGATATGAACAGATTCTTCAGAGCGAAGTTTTCGCTTATTGCTCAGATAATCTCTTAGGTCAATGTTAACTGGACCCAACCGATCCATCACAAAGACTTAAGAAGATTTGATATTATCCCCCTTGGGCTGAGAAACCTTAGGCTTAGCCTTAAGGGCTTTCTTTCTTGTTATAACCGAAGCTAGGAGAACTTCGCCTGAAAGAGTAGCTTCGCCTTGCTTAGTTCTACCCTTAGAGGCGAACTTAGCTTTGTCGTGCAAAGCTTTTCCTTCAAGTGAGGCTAGAATAGCTTCGTTGTTAGCACCCAACGGTGCTTTATCTCTAGCCTCGTGGCAGAGATTCTTAGCACTTGGTGCAAGTGCTGTCATTGGAAGCGACACTAAATCAGCAACGCTATTAACACGCAAAGGTGCTTTTGTGTTAGCCTCGCGCACGGCAGGCTTAGCCCAGCAGTATTGTCGATGCAAGCGAGGCTGCAGTGGCCTCGCTGTTAGCACAGAGTGCTTTGGCCTTGGCTTCGTGGGATAGGCGAGGCTCAGCTTTGCGATGAACTGAAGTAGTCTTATGGTCTAAGACTATTTTAGCTTCGCATGAAGCTGGATCAAGAGGACTTGTGGACTTTACAATCCACATAGCCTTTGAAGAGGCTGCTTTAGGTTCGCACGGAACCTTTGTAGTCTCGCGCACAATGTTAACACGTTGGCGCAGGGCTAACTTAGTCTCCTCAGTTGAGACTGTGATAGGCTCGCATAGAGTCTGTTTAGGCTCACGCAGAGCCTGTCTAGGCTCGCGCAGAGCTTGTTTAGCCTCTCTAAGGCTTGCTTAGGCGCGCATGGAGCCGGTTTAGCCTCGCGTGTGGCTATGTTAGGCTCACAAAGAACCTCAATAATCTTAACAGAGACTTGCTTCTCAAAAGTAGCCAAAGGTGCTCTGGCTACACTGACCTTCCTGTGCTTGCACACTTGTAGGGGACCAGTGCTACCCCTAGAGAAGAGTTGCTCAAACTTCTTTTGGTCAAAATGAATGATCAGGGTCTTTGCAGTAGACCCAACGTCGCATTGTGGCACTTGGTTCTTACATGTGAAGAACCAGTCTCCCAGCGGAATCGATTCATTGAAATTTGATAATATCAGGAAAACTTACAAAATTGTGAAGAGAAAAATACAAGTAATCAAAAGAAGAAAAAAGATTACACGTGTCTCTTCTGAGATTTTGAGAAAGTATGCTTATAGGAGTCTGATCAGCGGGCGACCACTTTTGTCGCGCCCCACTTCCCACTAAAGCGAGATAAGCATGAGACTTGAGCTGGCGACACACTCAAAGAGCATGCTAAGCCTCTAACATGTAAATTATATCATTTTTTCTATCTGCTGCATATATATATTTCAAGTCCAAATGGAGTACACATACATGAAATAAAACTAAATAATTGGTACAAATGCATATACTGAGAAATAAGTCCAAACTCTCTTATACATACATCTATAAAATAAGTAAATAATTAAAGGAATCTCCAAGTCTTCTGCTAAGCTCCAGTTGGTTCCACGTAGTACTCTTTGTCCTCAGTCGACATCTCCACGTATTCTCCGCTATTTAGGGCAAGCAAACCCTAGGGAGTCAGAAAACTCCCGACAAGTACAAACAAAGGAAAGGAAGTATGCAATTGTGTGCAGAGCACGAAAATATGTATGAACAAGGAAAGGACACAGAATATGCAGTTACATGATACTTATTTTCATTACACAATTAAGTACTTGTAGCATGAGTTTTTTACTAAAACCAGTCATATAATATCCAAGTCATGATGATAAATAAGCGTTCACAGAAACATAAATATGATCATAGCATGGAGTAAGTCAAGTTTAATAAGTATAACTAAACAAGCAACTAGTAGTAACCATCACAAGAATCACAAAAGTATAAGATTAATTATAAAAATGTCCCTAGAGGTTACTAATTAGGTGACACTACCCAACTGCAACGTACAGTAGACGTACCCCATCCTACGCCTACTATATATGTCAATTGGGTCCTAAGACGCGAAAACGATTGCGTCCCATACCACAGCCTATTCTCATATATCAATCAATAATTATCGTTGTTTGAAAACTGCTAGTGAAAAAAGCGTCTATGTACCCCAGCGGGAAACCATGCCAGGAGTAATATAGTATAGTAGTATGTAATAGAATAAGCTCATCAATAACTCATCTAACAAAGTGACATGCACCATGTAAATAAACCCCACCGTATCTTATATATAGGTAGGGGTACTCAAGGTACACTTTCTCAGTTTCCACTATCAATTTCTCCTATATTGGCCCCATGTCTTGTCACATTTACAGTCAAATTTATTATAAAACATGAATATATTGCGTGAACCAAGTGCCAAGAATAACTGTATTAACATGTCCTTGTCAAGCCCATATAATCATCATGTACCACTTTTTCAAGTAATTCTAAGTACATGTCTCAGCAAGTGTATATCCATGCCATTTAAATCTTTCATGTTCATGTTCATATTCATAATCATATTCATGTGTTCATGTTGTAATTCCTATATCATGGTGTCTCTACGTGAACAATGTCAGTCATGTCAATTAGCATGGCATTTACAAGTGATTAACTAGAGGTAATTTCAATAAAATGCATGAAAATCAGTATCAAATAATAACATGTCTTAATTCGTCCATAACCAAATTTCGAATTTAAACTTAGAAACTTGACATTTATTAGTGTTAAAATTTGTTAAAGTTTCATTAAAGGGTTCAACATGGAGCAAACATAAATTAGCATAAATTCTTAGACTATTTTTTGGAAGCTAAACTATTTTAGCATACTAGATCGAATTGTTTTTCTTATTTTTTTAGGAAACTTGTGGGAGCTAAACAGTGATACTTTAGGGCTGGAGATAATTTTCAGTAGTTATAGGGGCTAATCAATAATATTTCAGGTCTCAAAACAGTTTTCAGAAATTATAAAGACTTAACAGCAGTTATTTTAGGTCTGGAAACAGTTTTTTGAAATTACAAGGACTTAACAACAATTATTTCTGGTCTGGAAATAGTTTTTAGGAATCACGGGGACTTAACAGCAGTTATTTCAGGTCTGGAAACAGTTTTTAGAAATTACAGGGACTTAACAGTAAATTATTTCAGGACCAAACAGAATTTTCAGAATAGTCAGGGACTAAACAGAAATTTATACAAAACTATACAAAATTTTCAGAAAAGTCAAGATTCAAACTGTAATAGAACTTGATGTGTGAGAAAATAATAATAACGGCTTCTAAAATAAACCTTTTAAGAAGTGAGGGTCCATGGTAAATTTGTCATGCAATTTAGGTCACTTTTAGCACATATAGGATGATACATATTCTCATAATATAGTTTTATATTGTAATTATCACCAACCTGTGCACAGAAAGGAAATTAGTGCACATATATTACACTATTATATTAACACCATCCATGAAGTAAGGACAGAAATCTATTTAATCTATTTTAACATAATACTTTTCATTAGTAAATGACTTCATATAAGTATCAAAACTGTGTAGCAAACACTGACTTATTATTTTATTTATTTATTTATTTTTACTGAGACTTGATTTCGATCCTTCAATCTCTTGGTCCGGAATTTTATGTCATTATCCTCTAAATTTGGCGGCAACGAATTTCTCGAAAATTTAGTCTTATTTTTCTCCATGTGTTTATATTCATGAAATTAATGTTTGCATCATCTCTCTATTTTCGTTTCTTCCTTTTGGGTTGCTTAGCTCTATGGCTAAAATATTTTTGAGCTTGTACATTGAGTCTCAACAAAAATCTGTATTTTATGGTATTTAAAAAAATTATTAAAAAAACATATATTTTCAATATTGGTATTAAAATAGAAAGTAATCAACACTACAAGTATAATAGTTATCCATCATGAAATGATCAATTAATGAAAATAACAAAAATAATACATGTGATCATAATGGGAGTCTAGAGTAGTTAGGCCTAATTAGAATAGTGGGAAGGATCATCAAAGGGCTCCTAGACATGATTTCTATTAAATTAAAATGCAAGAAAATCAAGAAAAAGAAAGGAACGCTAGGTACTTGATGATTAACTCTAAAACTTGATGGGTAATGGCTTTCTCCTCCCTCGTAGAGTAGATTATATATTTTTTACTTATTTATGAATTAATTTTAGATTTATTTATAGATGGCCCTATAAAATGAGTTTTATCTTGATTTTCTAGTGTTTAGGTTAATTTTAAATTAGTTTTTAGTTAGGATATAGATATGCCCACAAATTTAAATGTTTATTTACTAATTTGATTTTGATTTGGATGTGTTTTAGGATAAGGAAGAAATTTACATGAATTTTAAAAATAACTATTTTTTATTTTTATGCATTCATGAATTTAAAGAGATAAGGAAGTAAGATGAATTCAATTTTTGATCTAGTTTCTTACTGGGCTTTGGGTTTGGGTCTAGGATTCATGGGCTAAGAGAAAGAACATGAAATATTAGTAAGAGGAACAACAGTAAAATAATAATAGTAGTAACAATACTAATAATAGTAATAATAATAATTCATAAAGATTACATGTAAATAATAATTAAAATAAATAATAATGATAATGGTAAATAATAATATTAATAACAACAAAAACAATATTAGTAATAACAACAACAATAATAAATAATAATAAGAGAGAAATGTAAATCAGCTGACACAGGAGGTAACTCCCTCCTATGTCGCACTCAAAAATCGTATTTTTCGAGTGAATTTTCAAGATCCGACCGCACATTATCATCTTCATATTCTAAGATATACATATATAAAAAATCAAGTGATTTGAAGTTTGTTTACTTATTGATCTAATCGTTCAATTTTGTTCTATTGTTAAAAAACCGTTAATGTTTGAACCCAAAGAAAATGGAGTAAACAAACTTCAAATCACTTGATTTTTTATATGTGTATATCTTAGAATATGAAGATGATAATGCGCGGTCGGATCTTGAAAATTCACTCGGGAAATTGATTTTTGAGTGCGACATAGGAGGGAGTTGCCTCCTGTGTCAGCTGATTTACATTTCTCTCTAATAATAATCATAACGAAATAATAGTAACAATATTTACTACTAATAATCACCAATAATAATAGAAATTTATAACTATAAGTTATGAAAACCCACATAAAATAATAATAACTCTTAATACAAATCATATATACATATTAAAATACTACTATACATATTAAATCATGTATTATAGATTAGAGTTATTACATTCTATTCACCTGAATTTCGTCCTCGAAATTTCAATAAGGCGAGGAAAATTATAAAAAGATTAAGGTCAAAGAAGTAGATATCAAGAAAGTTGAGAAATTAAAAGATAGAACCGATGTCGATCATTGATGACATCTTCTCCCTTCCATGTCGCTTCTCATGGGCATCACGATTCCGCTGCGCTACTCTGATTCTGCTACCAGCTTTGAAACAGAGCGACCAGTTCTCAGAGACAAATCAGGAAAATAGAATCGAGAAGAAGGACGAAAATCAGGGTGAAAATTCAGATCATTTTAAAAGAAGAGTCAGAATCAGAAACATTAAAAGATTCAATAGATGGGTTTTCAAGGAAGAATGATCAATTTGTGGGTTAACTATGACATTAAATTTTAGAAATTTAAATTTGAAAATTTTGAGAAAACTATTTGAGAATAGTAAACTTATATAAATATCAAATCTAGAGAATCACAAAGTATGCTTTTAAACACTATAGGTATTGCTAATATATAAAATGTAAAAGTACTTAACTGAAGTATGAGTGAATTTGAAAATAAACTTCTGAAACTCTATATGAAAGGGAAAAAAATACTTTGTGAAGCTAAATGAGGCTTTTGAATGTATAAAAATGTCAAGCATTCATAAAACTAGTTTCAAACAGATAAGTTGAGAAAAATAAATTTTATAAGAGAATACAGAAAATATGCCAATAAATTCAAAGCCAATTCATACAAAGTTAAAGCCGATTCATACAAAAGTATAAAATTTGAAATTTCATAGATGTATGGTGAAAAAATTTCAAAACCTATTTAGAAACGTATATATTTGAAACTACAAAAGATAATTTTAAAAAAATAAACAACCCCAAACTATGAGTCAGTTATGCATATAAAAGAAATGATCTAAAGAAAAATAAGAAGAAATAGTTTCACTAATAACAAAATAAGAAGTTAATAATATAATAATAAAAAATATCGAACAGTTAAAAAAAGTGTTGACTAACATATAAAGTAATCAATAAGGACTCGTAAATGTGAGTTAATTTACTAACAAATCAGTTAAGTAAATAACAATTATAATGATAAATAGATAAGAATATAAGAGAACATAGCAATGAACATAACTAATTTATGATCATTAGCTAACTTGTCAAAAATTGCTTATACAAAATAGTAAATAAGATTAATAATATAATATAACAGTAACCAATAATCTTAAATAGATGACATGCTTTAGGCATAATTAAATAAAGAAATATGAAAAATTATGACTAAATTAGCGTACATAAAAGTAAATGTATTATTAATATAACAAACAAAGTCAGTACAATAATAATGAAGATTCACAATTTATGATGAGTAATAAAAATGAAAGTAGTATAATTAGTTAAAATATTTAAAAGTATAAATGAATAAAGTCAAATGTATTCAAGTAAATGAGAAAGAACTAATGCACATAACTTTGACATAAAGAAAAGTGAGTATAAATAGAAAGTCAACACTAATAAAAGATATGTATTATGGTAAAAGATCATAAAAATATATGAAAGTATGCAGAAAAACTATAAATGACAAACAATGAATAAAATAAAGATAAGAAAAAAAAGCAAGTGAATTAATTTTTACAAAATAGTATAGTGTAATTATCTGAAGTTTATCAAGAGCTGTATAAAGAAAATTTGAGGAATATAGTGTTGAATTAATACTATAAAGAATGAAAGATCAAAAACAAGTAATTAATCATAAGGGGGTGAAAATAAAAAAAATTAACAAGATAAATCAAGAGTAAGGTTAAAGTCGTATTATGAAAAATATAATCAGAACAATTAATGATTAATAATTTTAAAAAATAAAGTATTATTCATGAAAAAAATATTGATGAAGAAAAGTAGTAAATTGAGTACTAAATAATAACAATAAGAATAAGAAAAAAAATTTCATAAGAAATCAAGAAGAGTAAGAATGCACTGGTGTACAAAAAAATTATTATTAAATAGAAAAGCTAAATAGAAGTTGATACAATCTAATAATTTACAAATCTATTATAGTTTAATGTGGAATTATACCAGCAGAAAAGTAAATAAATAAAGTCACTACAAAAAAATAACAATGGATTAACTAGAAAGACACACATTAGAATATTTATATAAATGTAATATAAACAATATATATAAAAGAAAATTATTAAAGAAAAAAACACACGGTACTAGTCACACAAGACACTAAATAAAGTTAAGTACAGAGAATAGACAAGTTTACATACGTTACAAGTAATAATAGCAATCCGTGCAAAACTGTATTACTCATTCTAATAATGCCACCTATAATCAACTAATATAATCAATTATCTAGAAATAATTAAATACAATCAGTATATATAAACTAATACAATTATAGTATATAGAAATAATTGAAATGAAAAACAAGAAGCAAAGTCACTTCTGAAGTTAGATCAATCATTCAATTAATAAACCAATTAGACAGTATTATGGGTTAGCTAACTAATACCAGCTAAAATCTTATAAATACTGAATAATTATTAATTATTTAAATTTTAAAGTAATAGCAAGTACAAGTATTATTCTAATACTATACAAAAACAAACATTATCAGACAGGAATAATTATCAAATAATTTATAATAGTAATTCTATCTAAGATAGCAGTTTAGATCTCAATGATATTCTGAAAAACACAACAGCATTCAAGAATTCAGCACTGGAAACGATGTTGGTGTTTGAAGAATGATGAGGAGATATCTATCTGAAAATAAGAAATAGAGAGATAAAAGATACATAGAAATCAAAGAAAGAGAATCCAAAGCAATGAAATGTGGGTTTGCATGTATGTGTGAATCAGTATGCAGCAGCTAAGAACCTACTTTATTATATTTGTTATATTATAATTAGTGGGCGGCATCTAAACCTGTGCTCTTATACCAAAAAGAACCCTGTCACACCCCGCTTCCCACTAAAGCGAGATAAGCACGTGACTTGGGCCGGCGACACACTCAAAAGAGGATGCTAAGCGTCTAACCTATAAATTATATCATTTTTTCTATCTGCTACATATATATATATATATTTATATATTTCAAGTCTAAATGGAGTACACATACATGAAATAAAACTAAATAACTAGTACAAATACATATACTAAGAAATGAGTCCAAACTTGCTTATACATACATCTAAGAAAGAAGTAAATAAGTTAAGGAATATCCAAGTCTTCTACTAAGCTCCAGCTGGTTCCTCGTAGTACTCTTTGTTCTTAGTGACATCTTCATGTATTCTCCGCTATCTAGGGCAAGCAAACCCCGAGGAGTCAGAAAACTCCCGACAAGTACATATAAAGGAAAGAAAGTATACATTTATGTGCAAAGCACGAAAATATGCATGAACAAGGAAAGAACACGCAATATGCAGTTACATGATACTTATTTTCATTACACAATCAAGTACTTGTAGCATGAGTTTATTACTAAAATCAGTCATGTAATATCCAAGTCATGATGATAAACAAGCGTTCACAGAGACATAAATATGGTCATAACACGGAGTAAGTCAAGTGTAATAAGTATAACTAAACAAGCAACTAGTAGTAACCATCACAAGAATTAAAAAAGTATAAGATTAATTATGAAGATGTCCCTAAGTGTTATTAATTAGGTGACACTACCCCAAATGTCACATGCAGTAGACGTACCCCACCTACGCCTACTACATATGTCAATTGGGTCCTAAAATGTGAAAACGACTGTGTCCCATACCACAACCTATTCTCGCATATCAATTAATAATTATCATTGTTTGGAAACTGCTAGTGGAAAAGCGTCCATGTACCCCAGTGGAAAACCGTGCCAGGAGTAATATAGTATAGTAGTATGTAATAAAATGAGCTCATCAGTAACCCATGTTACAAAGTGACATGCACCATGTAAATAAATCCCACCATACCTTGTACACAGGTAAGGGTACTTAAGATACACTTTCTCAGTTTTCACTATCAATTTCTCCCATATTAGCCACGTGTTTTGTTATTTTTACAACCAAATTTATTATAAAATATGAAAATCTTGCCTGAACAAAGTGCCAAGAATAACCGTGCCAACATGTCCTTGTCAAGCCTATATAATCATCATGTCACTTTCCCAAGTAAATTCAAGTACATGTCTCAGCAAGTGTATATCCATGCCATTTAAATCTTTCATGTTCATGTTCATGTTCATGTTCATATTCATATTCATGTGTTCATGTCCAAGATGTTCATGTTCATATTCATATTCATGTGTTCATGTCCAAGATGTTCATGTTGCAATTCCTATATCATGGTATCTCTACGTGAACAATATCAATCATGTCAATTAGCATGGCATATACAAGTGATTAACTAGAGGTAATATCAATAGCATGCATGAAAATCAGTATCAAGTAATAACAACGTGTCTCAATTCGTCCATAACTAAATTTCAAATTTAAACTTAGAAACTTGACATTTCTTAGTGTTAAGATTTTATTTTAAGTTAAATTTTGTTAAAGTTTCATTAAAGGGTTCAACATAGAGCAAACATAAATTATCATAAGTTCTTAGACTATTTTATGGAAGCTAAACTATTTTAGCATACTAGATCAAATTATTTTTCTTTATTTTTTAGAAAATTTGTGGGAGCTAAACAGTGATATTTTAAGGCTGGAAATAATTTTCAGAAGTTACAAGGGCTAAATAATAATATTTCAGGTCTCAAAATAGTTTTCAGAAATTACAGGGACTTAACAGCTGTTATTTCAGGTCTCAAAACAGTTTTTAGATATTACAGAGATTTAACAGCAGTTATTTCAGGTCTAGAGATAGTTTTCGAAATTACAAGGACTTAACAACAGTTATTTCAAGTCTGAAAATAGTTTTCAGGAATTACGGGGACTTAACAGCAGTTATTTCAGGTCTGTGAACAGTTTTCAGGAATTACAGGGACTTAAAAGCAGTTATTTTAGGACCAAACAGAATTTCCAAAATAGTCAGGGACTAAACAGACTTTTCTTCAGGACTAAATAAAATTTCAAAAAAGTCAGAGTTCAAACTTTAATAGAACTTGATGTGTGAGAAATAATAATAAAGGCTTCTAAAATAAACTTTTAAGAAATGAGGATCCATGGTAAATTTGTCATACAATTTAGGTCACTTTTAGTACATATAAGATGATACATATTCTCATAATATAGTTTTATATTATAATCATTATCAACCTGTGCACAGAAAGGAAACTAGTGCACATATATTACACTATTATATTAACGCCATCCATGAGTAAGGACAAAAATCTATTTAAACTACTTTAACATAATAATTTCATTAGTAAATGGCTTCATATAAGTATCAAAACTGTGCAGCAAGCACTGATTTATTATTTTATTTATTTAATTATTTATTTATTTATTTACTGCGACTTGATTTTGATCTTTCAATCTCTTGGTCCGAAATTTGTGCCATTGTCCTCTCAATTTGACGACAACGAATTTCTTGAAAATTTAGTCTTATTTTCATCTATGTGTCTATGTCTATGAAATTAATGTTTGCATCATCTCTCTGTTTTCGTTTCTTCCTTTTGAATTGCTTAGCACTATGGTTAAAATATTTTTGAGCTTGTACATTGAGTCTCAACAAAAATCTGTATCTTATGACATTCAAGAGAATTATAAAAACATATATTTTCAATATTGGTAGTAAACTAGGAAGTAATCAACACTATAAGTATAATAGTTATCCATCATGAAATGATGAATTAATGAAAATAACAAAAATAATACATGTGATCATAATTATGGGTCTAGAATAGTTAGACCTAATTAGAGTAGTGGGAAGGATCATCAAAGGGCTCTTAGACATGATTTCTATTAAATTAAAATGCAAGAAAATCAAGAAAAAGAAAGGGACGCTAGGTACTTTCCTTAATGATCAACTTCAAAACTTGATGGGTAATGGCTTTCTCCTCCCTTCTAGAGTAGATTATATTTTTTTACTTATATATGAATTAATTTTGGATTTATTTATAGATGGCCCTATAAGATGAGTTTTATCTTGATTTTCTAGTGTTTAGGTTAAGTTTAAATTGGTTTTTAGTTAGTATTTAGATATGCCCACAAATTTAAATGTTTATCTACTAATTTGAATTTGATTTGGATGTGTTTTAGGATAAGGAAGAATTTTACACAAATTTTAAAAATAATTATCTTTTATTTTTATGTATTCATGAATTTAAAGAGATAAGGAATTAAGATGAATTCAATTTTGATTTGGCTTCTTATTGGGTTTTGGGTTTGGGTCTAGGATTCATGGGCTAAGGGAAAATAACATGAAATATTAATAAAATAATAATAATAGTAGCAATACTAATAATAGTAATAATAATAATCCATAAAGATTACATGTAAATAATAATTAAAATAAACAATAATTATAATGGTAAATAATAATATTAATAACAACAAAAACAATATTAGTAATAACAACAACAATAATAAATAATAATAATCATAACGAAATAATAGTAACAACATTTACTACTAATAATCACCAATAATAATAATAATAGAAATTTATAACTATTAGTTATGAAAACCCACATAAAATAATAATAACTCTTAATACAAATCATATATACATATTAAAATACTACTATACATATTAAATCATGTATTATAGATTAGAGTTGTTACAACTTTGTCTGTTGACGATGTGATCGGTGAGGTCTTAAGGACTTCCTTCTCGCCTGGTTCCGGAGATTTTTTTTGAGAGAGAGGAAGGTCTTAGAGTATTAACACCCTGAATTTAGAGAAGTAGTTCTCTGAATTACTTGAAAGCAAAGGAAAGTTAGCCTTGCTAATCAACTGAGCCTCTTGATCTTGTTCGATAGCTTCTCGGCCTTGCACTCTATATGCTTCTTTGCCCCGAGCTCATTCCAAGAGTGAGCTATTTATAGGCTCTTGAGGGGTGTAACAACCCCTAAACTTCAGTGAAGACTGATAATAGTCAGTTAGGCTCGCGCTAGAGGCTATTTTTAACTTCGCGCGATGCTATAACGCCTTGTGCGAAGCTAAATACAAGTCGCATGCGAGGCTGGGCAGGCTCACCCGAGTCTAAATTGGCCTTCTGACCCGGCCTTCCTCACTTGATCGTGGGGCGAAGTAGGCGGGTGCAACCGCCCACTTAAAGTGGCATTAACCCCACTAACGTAGTGGGGTTAACCCACTAAAAACTAGGTGAAACACTGACCGGGCAAACCCTCCCATAGGGGCATGGGATGCTTCAAGCGAAACTGAGATTAGCTTCGCGCGAGGCTAGTATAGCTCTTCAGGCGAAGCTACAAGAAAGCTTCAGGTGCCGGCTTCAGGCGAAGCTGTGAATAGCTTCAAATGAAGCTAAAGTTTAGTTCTTTGTAGAGCTGTGTTAGAGCTTCAAGTGAAGCTCTCAAGAGGAGCTTCAGACGAAGCTAATATCTTAGCCCTTTAATAAGGCTATAAAGTTTCAAGTGAAGCTATCCTTTGGACCATGCTTAGGCCTCTTTACAGGTGATGCTTGGCTTACTGTCTGCTTCACTGGATCACTAAGTTTCAAGGCATCGCTTGGTCTCTGAGGATGGGTAGATTTTGATCGTCAGCTTGTTTGCATCTTATCTTTTGTAAATGTAAATAAGTTGGGATGTTGTTCGAACCGGTTAAAATATTACCCAGAAGAGTTTGTTTTTTTGGAGTGTCAACAGTATACAATACCAATATGGGTACATGATATACAAAAAGAAGAGACTCTACAAAGGAGCACTCTAGCTACCTATAAGATGTAACGACGACTACTCCGAGTCACTGTCACTCAGTGCCTCTTCGGACGACCTTTGAACAACCTGAAATGGGGTGGGATAAACCCGACGTCAACATGCCAGCAAGTCAACCCAAATGGGTGCCTTTCGACCATGATCCTGAGGCTGACTCAATACTAGGTCGAAGACACAAAAGCAGATATAGTCTGATATAAATGAAATAGTAAAAATCGCATACTAGTATACGCAAAGCATGATAAATATAGTTATCAACAGATAATGGACATATCCGTGCATGCTTTGTAGTACACAGTTAACAACTAGTTATACCAAAAACAACAGGCACTATGAATCCAGTATACGAACTAGAAACTCTAAAGGAATAACATACAATCTCAACAATTTCATATAAATACCATTCGTACACTACGAAATGGTAAACCCTTCTCATAAACATGCACATTCACGTTGCCCCCCCTATGAATGGTAATAATATGAAAACACACATTCACGTTGCCCCCACCTATGAATGTATATACAAACACACATTCACGTTGCCACTCCCCACCTATGAATGGTAACAAATATAAACAGACATTCACGTAGCCTCCACCTATGAATGGTAATATACATGTTGTGCTCGGAGACAACAACCCTTAGAAGATCCAACCTGATCTCAATCACCAAGAACAATGAAAACAAACTAGAAGAACAGCCAATCGCAAAAACCAGATCTAACGAGGTTCGGCCAACTTGCCTACGTCCTCGGGGCAATTCACGGAGAGAGTTTTCTTTATGGAAGATGGATTACAATAGCTCTGAATCTCTATCAACACAAGAGAGTCCGCAGCTATACTTTTATCAGCACTCTTACCCTAGAAAATTACAACCAGGGCTTAAATACATAACTTCCCGAAACAACAGATTTCGCCCAAAACCCGACTGTCGGTCGACAGGCCGGTCGACCGACTCCCTCTTACGGTCGACCGAACCGGTCGACCGAAACAAACAGAGAGTTGGGTTGCTTACAGAGACCCTTTTCGGTCGACCGGTCCGGTCGACCGACGCAACCAAGACCCTCTTCGGTCGACCGGTCCGGTCGACCGACGAAACCTGGGAGCACCTGTGCACTTCGTGCACGTCGGTCGACCGGACCGGTCGACCGACCACTGTCTTTTCTGCTGCTTCGTTTTTTTTTTCTGCCTGCTGTTACGTCGCCTTTCGTCGTAGACTCCTTGGCAGTCTTCAACAGCACCTGGCATGACTTCACTTCCTCTACTGTACTCTCTCCTCCAACAATTCTCCACCTCGGTGAAGATTGTTAAATCTGAGCCGAACACCGACTCGAAAGCGGCTGCACCAATCTGGTTGCCTACGTACCCCTTGCCCAAGGGATCAAGCCATCCGTAGTTCATCCACATGAGCTTCAGCAAGCTCAATTCACCTGAAGAATCTGGAGCAAGTCTTTGCAGTGTGCAAACTTTACTCCCGACACCACCTTTGTAAGCATATCGGCCGGATTCTCCGAAGTATGAATCTTCAATAAATTGATGTCATCTTCCTCCAGAATCTCCCGAACAAAGTGATACCTGACATCGATGTGCTTCGTCCTTGCGTGGTAGACTTGGTTCCTCGCCAAATAAATGGCACTCATACTGTCACAGTGTATCTTCAAGATCTCCTGTTCCACTCCCAAGTCATCTAGCAATCCCTGAAGCCAAATCGCCTCCTTCATGGCCTCGGTCAAGGCCATATACTCTGCCTCTGTAGTCGACAATGCGACTGTGGACTGAAGTGTGGAGCGCCAACTCACCGGTGCCTGCGAGAATGTGAATACATACCCCGTCGTCGACCGGCGTTTGTCAAGATCACCTGCATAGTCCGAATCCACGTACCCTATGCATTCTTGCTTCCCAGTGTTGTCCTTCTCAAACACGAGACCTACATCAACAGTACCCTTGATGTACCTCAGGATCCACTTCACTGCTTCCCAATGACCCTGACCTGGATCATGCATATATCTGCTGACCATGGAAACTGCCTGTGATAGATCCGGCCTTGTACACACCATTGCATACATCAAGCTTCCCACTGCATTGGCATATGGTACATGAGTCATATGCTCACGCTCCTGAACACTCCTTGGAGACATCTTCGCTGACAACTTGAAGTGCGGCGCCATTGGTGTACTTACAGTCTTTGTATCTTTCCCGATATTAAATCTCTGCAGTACCTTCTCCAGATAGCCCTTCTGAGTCAAGCTAATCCTGCCAGCTTCCCTGTCCCTTGTGATCTCCATACCCAATACTTTCCTTGCTTCCCCCAGGTCCTTCATCTCGAACTCAGACGATAAAGTCTTCTTCAGAGAATCAATTGCAGATCTTGACCTAGAAGCAATTAGCATATCATCTACGTAAAGTAGTAGATAGACATACTCACCAGATGATAACTTGTTGTAGTACACACATGGATCATAATGGCTTCTTGTGTACTTCTTCTTCCTGATGAAGCTGTCAAATCGCTTGTACCATTGTCTTGGAGACTGCTTCAAACCGTACAGTGATTTCTTCAGCTTGCATACCAACTCCTCTTTCCCTGCAGTTTTGTAACCTGTGGGCTGGGTCATGTAGATCTCCTCCTCAAGATCGCCGTGGAGAAAGGCGGTCTTCACATCAAGTTGGTCAAGGTCCAACTCGTTCTGTGCCGCCAAGGCCAATAGGATCCGAATAGACGAGTGTTTTACAACTGGGGAGAACACCTCGTTGTAGTCGATCCCTTCTCTCTGTGCGTAGCCTTTAGCCACCAGCCTTGCCTTATAGCGCACATTGTCTTCTTGGAGTGATCCCTGCTTCTTAGCAAATACCCACTTACACCCTATGGCTTTCTTCCCCTTGGGCAACTTGGTCAGTTCCCATGTGTTGTTCTTATAAAGAGACTGCATCTCTTCATTCATGGCCCCTTTCCATAACTCCGCTTCTGAACTGATTTCAGCTTCCCTGAAAGTAGATGGAATGGCTTCTTCAACAACTGGAAGTGCATGTGCAATCACCATGTCTGTAGTGAGCCAGCCAGGTCTCCTAGTATTCCTCCTTGGTCTTCCAACTGCAGTGGAATCTGAAACTTGATCACCAGTATCCATAACCTGTTCCTGATCCTCTTCAATAACCTCAGCATCTTCTTCTGCAATTTGATCACCTCCCTGTGTCACCTCAGGAATGATCCTCACAGATACTGAGTCTTCTAGAGATGGTGGATCTGCATCACTCTCCACCTGCTGCAATAGCTCCTTGGTCTTCTTAGTCTCCACCTGCTGAGAGACTGTAGGCTTCATCATCGAGGCCTCATCAAAAGTGACATCTCTGCTGATTATGAATTTGTTGTCCTGTTGGTCCCAGATCTTGAACCCCTTGGTTCCTTTCTTGAAGCCAACAAACACACCTTTCTTCGCTCTCGGATCCAATTTGTCTTCTTTTACGTGATAGTAGGCTGGACATCCAAATATCCTGAGCACATCATAATCTCCTGCAGCTTTACCAGACCAAACTTCAAGGGGAGTCTTTCCCCCTATTGCAGACGACGGCAACCTATTGACGAGATGGCATGCATACCCCAAAGCTTCAGCCCAGAACTTCTTTGGTAATCCTGCATTTGACAATATGCACCGAACCTTCTCTAGCAAAGTTCGGTTCATTCTTTCAGCCACCCCATTCTGTTGCGGAGTTTCCCTTACTGTGAAGTGCCTCTCTATACCCTCATCAAGACATAGCTTCTGGAAAGGGTCTGACTTGTACTCTCCTCCGTTGTCAGAACGAAGGACCTTGACTTTTCTTCCTGTACTCCTTTCCTGATTAACCTTCCACTTCACAAACAATTCTAGGACTTCATTCTTGTGTCGCATGGTGTACACCCAGCACCGCCTAGAATAATCATCGATAAACGACACAAAGTAATGGGTTCCCCCTATTGATGCAGTCTTTGTGGGTCCCCATACGTCCGTGTGAACATAATCAAGAATGTCTTCGGTGCAGTGTGAAGCTGTATCAAACTTCACCTTTGTCTTCTTGCCTATGATGCAATGTTCACACAGATCCAGTTTGCAGGTCTCTGCACCCTTCAGCAGCCCTTTCCTCACAAGAGCTTGCATAGATTTCTCCCCTGCATGTCCCAGCCTCATGTGCCATAGCCGGGTTAGATCTTCCTTCTGACTGGTCGAAGCTGCCACCTGCCCTGTCACTGTACTACCCTTCAAGTAATACAAATTATTCCTGCGGTTGGCCTTCAACACCACCATTGAGCCCTTCGTCATTTTAAGAACACCTTCTTTAATAGACACTCCGAGCCCTAATGATTCCAAAACACCCACTGAGATCAAGTTCCTCTTCAGCTGAGGGACATATCTCACTTCCTTCAGCTCCCTTACCATCCCGTCGAACATCCTGATAGGAATTGTGCCTACACCCTCCATGATGCATGGATGATCATCGCCCATGACGACCGAATATCCCTTCAGCTTCTCAAGACTAGTAAACCAATCTCGATTAGGGCATACATGATATGTAGCACCTGTGTCCAGGATCCACTCGTTTTCCCCCGAGTAACCTACAACAGGAGTAGTAACTGAAAACGAGAATACCGAAGAATCTGAATCTGAATCCTCTGCCTGTGATTTATTGCTAGCAGCCTTTGTCACTCTTGCCAGATTTGTCTCAGATTTTGATTCCTTCTTCTTCCCCTTGTACTTTGGACAGTCAACTTTCCAGTGCCCAAACTCTTTACAATACATGCACTGGTCTTTCTTAAGATCCCTTAAGCCCGGTCTTGACTTCGATCTTCCTCTCACCTCTTTGCCTTTCCTTGATGAGCTCCTGCCTCTTACCTCCAAAGCCTCTGCTGATGAACTAGATCTCCCAGAATGTTTCTCATTCTTCCTTTTCTCATAACTCATCAGTGCTGACGATATCTCATCATAGTTTAAGGTTTGCCTTCCATTTATGAATGTCATTGTAAATATTTCATACTCCTCCGGTGGAAGAGAGTTCAGAAGAATGACTGACTTGTCTTCCTCACTTATAATGGCATCCACATTTAGCAAATCCGTAAGAAGCTTTGTAAACCTGTTGAGGTGCTCATTTACTGTGCTTCCCCTCTGCATCCTGAACAAATACAGCTTGCTCTTAAGCTGCAGCCTTGACTCCACGCTCTTTGTCAGGTACTTCTTCTCGAGGGTATTCCACATATCCTTTGCTGACTTCTCATGTTGAACAGAATATTTGATATCTTGTGACAAACATGAGCGAATCAGGCCACATGCCGACCTGTTCATTTTTGCCCACTCATCATCAGTGGTAGTATCCTTCTTCTTCTCCAAAAGGAGCGTGTCCTCGAGGTTCTGTGCATTCAACGCATCCATAATCTCACACCTCCACATCCCGAAATTGTTAGTTCCATTGAACTTAACAACTTCAATCCTAGAGTTGTTCATTGTTTTAACAGACTTAGATTCCTCTGCCATTGAGATCCTTTTCTTGACCCTCTAACTATGCGGAAGATCAAATACTTGCAAAATAGATCTATTTCTGAGATAAAAAAGTGATTTTTTTTACCTCTACCTTGAAACCCTAGCTTGAGTTTCTCACCAGATCTATTCCACCCCTGATTCAACGAGCCCTCCCTGCGTCCACCTGAGATCGACACACGATCTCCTTGAACACCAATGCCTCTGACCTAAGATCGACACACGATCTCCACCTGATCAGATCTGGAGCCCTTCGAATCTTCAGAATATCCCAAGCGTAACCTGGACGCTCTGATACCACTTGTTGTGCTCGGAGACAACAACCCTTAGAAGATCCAACCTGATCTCAATCACCAAGAACAATGAAAACAAACTAGAAGAACAGCCAATCGCAAAAACCAGATCTAACGAGGTTCGGCCAACTTGCCTACGTCCTCGGGGCAATTCACGGAGAGAGTTTTCTTTATGGAAGATGGATTACAATAGCTCTGAATCTCTATCAACACAAGAGAGTCCGCAGCTATACTTTTATCAGCACTCTTACCCTAGAAAATTACAACCAGGGCTTAAATACATAACTTCCCGAAACAACAGATTTCGCCCAAAACCCGACTGTCGGTCGACAGGCCGGTCGACCGACTCCCTCTTACGGTCGACCGAACCCGTCGACCGAAACAAACAGAGAGTTGGGTTGCTTACAGAGACCCTTTTCGGTCGACCGGTCCGGTCGACCGACGCAACCAAGACCCTCTTCGGTCGACCGGTCCGGTCGACCGACGAAACCTGGGAGCACCTGTGCACTTCGTGCACGTCGGTCGACCGGACCGGTCGACCGACCACTGTCTTTTCTGCTGCTGCTTCGTTTTTTTTTTCTGCCTGCTGTTACGTCGCCTTTCGTCGTAGACTCCTTGGCAGTCTTCAACAGCACCTGGCATGACTTCACTTCCTCTACTGTACTCTCTCCTCCAACAATACAAACACACATTAATGTTGCCTCTCCCCACCTATGAATGATAACAAATATAAACACACACATTCACGTTGCCTCGACCCAGCTATGAATGGTGTAACACAAACGTCCACAAACCATCATCCATTTATACTTTAAGAAACAAGCAACCATATATCAAATAAATCTACGCAATTTACATATCACTTAAAGCATATGATTCCACATTTGTATATGTATACAATTTAAATCGATTTGAATACATATAATGAAATAGCACCAAAGGATACGACACATGGCATATCCTACACACATGAATGTCTCTGAATATTAACACACGATCCGTCATCCTTTCCGTCTTTATGAAAAGGGCAAACACCTATTCGATACATCGGATTTAATTTACCAATCACCCCAAGCGTGGTTTCAATCCTTGTGATATATATACAAGTAGGATTTTGATACATACATCACACAAGTATAATGTTCCACATCTGTATATATATACTTTCATCTCTTCAATTTTAGCAATATAAATTAATTAGAAATAAATCTAATACATATGCATATCAATACATGATTCTAAAACATCAAACGTAACTCATTCATCTTCTAACTTTTATGGTAAACATATATTAAAATTCTACCATCTAACATATCATGCATGCTTGAGCAATAAATCATGGATTTTAATTTACATCAACTTCACAATTATTCAAGCATGCAAATTATATTAGAAATCATATCTAAAATCAAGATTAGAATCCTAAGCATCAAAATCATGAGAAGAACACAAGCAAGTGGGAAGAACTTGCCTTGATGATAAAAACTAAAGGATTCGATAAACAAGAACTTGAAGAAGAAGCTTCCTTGCTAAAGCTTCACGCCATGAGAGTTCACAAGCCTTCCCTTCATCTTCTCCTTCTTTCTTCTCTTTCTTTCTTTTTATTCTCTTCCTTTTTCTTCTTGTCTTGGCCAGCCAAATGAAGGGCAATGGGGAGGGATAAAAGGTAGGAAAGAGAGGGGAAAGAGAGGGGAAGGTTCCTTTTAAAGGAGGAGAAAAGTCAAGCTTCTCTTTCTTTAAAGGTGCATGCATCTATTAATTAGGATTAATTAGTGCTAATCCTTAATTAGTCAAACCAAACATAATCACATCTCATTAATGAGGGGTCCACCAATAAATAATAGATTAATTAAATAATTAATTATTTAATTAATTTTTAATTAAAATTAAAATGAATATAATATTATTTAAAAATCCAAAAAATTTTCTGGGTGTTACACGCCAACATCTTCACGAGACACAGTTCTAATATGTTGACTCTCCGAGAGGTACTGATAATCATGTCAATATCCCTCACACTTAGAACACCAGGTCTTGGCATTGACTAACGTTTTGAAAGTCAAGTCTATCTTTAAGACAACATCAAAGGGCTCTTCAACGGCGTCTAAATCATAAGAACCGGTGATCATAACACACCTTATTTTGGACCTTAAACTCCAAACAAACTTAGTTATAGTCAAAGAATGGTGCTCTATCACGTCACTTGATGGATTAAGTTCTCAAATATGACTATGTAATACTGAATGGACATATGACCCTGACGGGGGTCGTGTAATTGGTCTAAGAGGTGGTTCTTATAATATTGACTAGTCATAATGGCTATAAATACAAAATCAAATAAACAAGCAGATGCAGTAGAGAATCCTAAACTCAAGCAAACTAAATGCATGCATTACGTGAAAAAATAAAATATCCTAAAGTTCAAGTTCTAAATGCAAAGAAAATGCACTTCTAAAATGATGAAAAATGATAAATACTGATGCAACTGTTAGATAGAAGCAAATAGCAATTTAACCAACAGATTATCACAATCCAAATAGTATTTGCAAATAATTTAACAATTAACAATTCAATTCAAGTTAGGATATCACTTGAAGGGTAAGTTATTCACGCCCAAACGCAAAAATTTTCTAAGAATATTCGGAGAAGTACTCACACCGAGGAGCTGAAAATCATGCACAAGGTTCTAGAACAGTAATAATATGAGATGAAAGAAAACTGCCTTGAATGGGCTCAAATCAGGCTGGAGATAGGGGCCCAAAATACTACTCTTCTGCTGCACGAACAATACCAGCACTGAATAAAAGCTTGTGAAGGTCGGATCTGCTATGTAGGTGCCGCGAACTTTTTCTCGTATCTCAGGGACTCAGTCATGCACCCAGCGCTTTAGACAGAACTCGAATCAGACTTCGAACAGGTCTGAAATGAGCTCTGAATCAAAACTATGCAGGTTGTTGTAACTGAACTGACTCAGAGAGCTCGGATATCAAACTGATGTAAAATAGGTGGATCACAATCACCTTGAAATTAAATTGGGAATTAGGGTTTTGAAAAAGAAATGAAAAAGAAAGATTAGGATTTAAGGAAAGAAATAGGAAACGAAGATAAATTTGGGCTCCACACCCCTTGCACCACGGGCTTTTCACCCCAATCTCAAGAACTCAAGACTCATAAAATTTAATTGAAAATTTTTAATTCATTCATTATCTGCTGAATAAAGAAGTCAAGGGCTTATTTATATGCCTTACAAAAAAACACTTTTAGAAGATAACCGATGTGATACTAAACACCCACATAAAAGAAAGCAATTAGACTTAAAAATAAACTAAGGCAATAAAACTAGTAACTGGTGATGTCCTCATCATTAATTGAATATAACAACAAGGGCAAATAAAAATTTCCATCATTGCCACTCATTTTCTTTTCAGAACCAATATTTATATGTTTTATTTGTTTGCTAAGCTGCTTGGTTTGGCTATTTTGACTCTGTTAGTTCACCATGCAGATTATAAAGGGATAAGTTATCTGTTGTCAAATCTATTATTTATCAACTGAAATTGCTAGGTGACCCTTTAGAGTCTTCCTAGTTACTGTGTTCCACTCGACATACAACACTCATTTCTCTTTTAGACAAAGTGTCAGCGTCAACATCTTAGCCTCTCCCATCAAAATAGGGTCAGTTATGAAGCAGAGCTTTATGCAGGTCCATTGAAAATTAACAAAATTATATGACTGTCTATCAACCATTTTTTTTTTTTTTTTTGAGAAAATGGCTGTCCACTGAAGTTCTTACAATTGATGATGCCAAAATACCTGGCAAAGAAAACTAGCTTCAGAATAGAGACTTTCTATAAAACTCGTGAGTCATTTTGTGGGGAGGAAAACCTATTTTATTGGTTATGTAGTTTAAGGTCATTCAACCAAGAAGGATTTTCTTTTTTGGGGGGGACTAAATGTCTCAACTGAAATCTCACCTTTTCTTCCAATCTTCTGATTTCCATCCAAACTAATAGTAGCATGATCCATTTAAAGTATTGTGTGAAGTGCATATATACCACTAAGCAATCCTTTTTGGGATAGATGCAAATGTTGATAGCCCAGAGATATGTGTAACACTAAGACAGTAATAAAGTGACGATTGCTCCTAGAATGAAAATGCAAATTTGTTATGAATTTATATTACTGATAAGGAATAACCTCTTTTTGTACTTATCTTCTGGACATGTGTTTGTGCTTAGATTAGTGCTTATGCCAGACTTACATAAGCTCCCTCAGACTTGCAATCGTATTTACATTTATGAGTATGAAGGCATCAAGGATAAAAGGTGCTAGGAAGGATACATAAGGTTATCTGCAAGGCTTGAAATCTCAATATCGGTACTGGTAGTAGCATGGTTTCAAATATCAGCCTATTTTGATATGCATGCATGCATGCATGTTTGTATATATAGAGAGATAGACTTGTGTCATTCCGGAAGAATTTGAGGCCGAATTCTTCTCACTCAAATACCAACATCCGACATTCGAATACAAGATCCACTCTGTTAAAATTGATCTATATTATTTCAAGTATCTATAAAGCAAAAATCAAGTGTTTTAAATACTTTTTGCCCATGCATCAAGGAAAAAACAGACGGCTTAAATAATGAGTTGTTTAGTTTAACGGTGTAGAAACATTTGAAACCTAACAAAAATTGGTTTGTAGGGGTTCTTAAATGTTTAGATCATGATCAAATGGTCAGATC
This sequence comes from Agave tequilana, assembly GCA_038442645.1. NCBI lineage: Eukaryota > Viridiplantae > Streptophyta > Magnoliopsida > Asparagales > Asparagaceae > Agave > Agave tequilana. The sequence continues at coordinate 90,691 of JAVJIF010005247.1, read as the reverse complement.
ATCGAACCAACTCACTACTTTCGGCCGTTCATTTTTTATCTTTTGATGGATGGAAAAAAAGTGTTCAAAATACTTGATTTTTGATTTATAGATACTTAAAATAATATAGATCAACTTTGAGTGGATCTTGTATTCAAATGTCGGAGGGTTATATTTGAGTGGGAAGGATTCGGGCTTGAATCCTTTTTAAATGACACAAGTCTCTCTCTCTCTATATATATATATGTATATATATATATATATATATATATATATATGTATATATATATATATATATATGGAGGATTCGGGCTCGATTCCTTCCGGAATGACACAAGTCTCTCTCTCTATTTATTTGAGAGAGGAGAATTTGTGTCATTCCGGAAGGATTCGAGCCCGAATGCTTCCCACTCAAATATAGCTCTCCAACATTTGAATACAAGATCCACTCCGTTGAAGTTGATCTATATTATTTCAAGTATTTATAAATAAAAAATCAAGTGTTTTGAATACTTTGCCCATCCATCAAGCGAGCAAAATGGACGGCCAAAAGTAGTGAGTTGGTTAGATCTCTATCTTTAGACATACAAATTCTCAATCCAGCCATTTGATCATGATCTAAACATTTAAGAACCCCTAAAAAAAAAATTTCTAGGTTTCAAATGTTCTATATCGTTAAACTAACCAACTCACTATTTAGGCCGTCTGTTTTTTCCTACTTGATGCATGGGCAAAAAGTATTCAAAATACTTGATTTTTAGTTTATAGATACTTGAAATAATAAAGATCAAGTTCAACAGATTGGATCCTGTATTCGAATGCCGGATGTTGGTATTTGAGTGGGAAGGATTCGGCCTCGAATCCTTCAGGAATAACACAAGTCTATATATATATATATATATATATATATATATATATATATATATATATATATATATATATATGCAAAATCGCATCGGGTTTTCTGTTGCCCGATAAAAAAAGGTCATACTAACACTATAGTATTGGCTGATATTACCATTATGGTCAATGTTGCCAATATGCCGATATTGAAACTGGAAACCATTGAACCAATATCAATAGTAATATCGAGATTTTAAACCATGGACATTAGATTTTTGGTATCAGAATTAGTAATATCAAAATATCATCCATTTCACCAAGGTCATATGGAAATATCGGTATCAACTTAGTTGTCCTGGGAGATATTGCTATCAGCTCACTTTGGCAATATCACTCTCATTGGTATTGGGTGATATTTCAAACCTTGATTATATGCAATACTGTAGTGATGAGTATCAAATTGATCTGATGTGTTGATGAATTTCAAGTCACGATGCACTGACACAAAGGATTATCACCACCTGGTAAGGATGTACTCAAATGCAAGAATACAATAGTGAATTTACCTTCTTATGTCATAATAATTTTAAGGAAGCATAAATATAATGACCTTCATTTATTTTTCTTTTCTCAATGCCAATAACTCCAATATCTATTTATGCAACAAAAACAATGAATAAGTTACCTTATTATTGTAGTGATCAACAGGTCTGACCTCAGATGTCATTGTGATTAGCCTTTTTCAACGAAAAAGAAAAATTGTTACATTGTCTAATCATGGAAGGCTATATACTTGTGTAGATATAGTGTGTTATTTTTTTAGGTCTGATGCTAGAGAGTGGTATATAGACAAACATGCTCTCTTCATCTTCTATCTGAGAAACAAGTGGCTTTATAGTAAGCATCTGGGATATAGCCCTTAGACGAATATCAGTTAACCCCTGGCCCTGGATTCATGCTGCTAATATTGGTTTGCCCTTTACTTTCTTGCTTGACAGGTAGAATGTGGTGCCACTGCCGGATGGTTTATCTGCCCATGTCACATATATACGGGAAGAGGTTTGTGGGTCCAATTACACCAACAACTTTGTCATTGAGAAATGAACTATTCACTGTTCCCTATAACCAGATAAACTGGAACAAAGCACGTAATGAATGTGCAAAGGTCAGTAAGCTTTGTCTCCTCTGTTAATTTCTACATGAAGTTTCTAATGTGTTCCTACTTTTATCATCATTGTATTTGTATGCGACTCTTGCTGATACTGTTTACTCGTGTGAGTAACGTTTACCATGATGTCATTTTGTTATTTTGAGACAATTGTTGGTAATTGCAACTCTTACCACATGTTTCCTTTTGTCTTCACTTTCGTTAACAAATATTTGACGATATTAGTTATGTGAGGAGGAAGTTGATGAATATTAAAGAATAATAAAATTCAAGAAGGAAAAAAATGAGAAAATTGTTATAGATTGTATAGATTATCTTTAACTAAAGTGATCACGCTATCAGTTTATCCACCAAGACATGATAGATTTTAATGTTGTCAGTTCAAATAAGTTGAGAGCGCAATGTACACGAGAGGTGGCTAAGTTTATGAATATAACTATTTCATTTAAGGATGTCAAGGAACTGCTTTATTGGAAGTCTTAAGTTTATGCTTGTGCTCTAGCAATGTATATCAAGGAAATACTACAATTTTGGGCCACGTGGAACCCCCTTCACTATGTTGCAAAGAGAGAGATTATTACCTAGGAAGCTGACTGGATTGCTGGATTGCCATGGGTCGCGTCGAGGAGATCGCCAAGGAAGTCGACGACGGAAGGCAAAGTGGACAGCAGCAGAAAATAGCAGCAGCAGCAGAATCAGGCAGGGTCGGTCGACCGGTCCGGTCGACCGACATGCACAACATGCACAGGGCCTTAGGCGGTCGACCGGCCCGGTCGACCGAAAGACCCTGACTGTAAACAGCCAAACTCTCGGTTAAATTCGGTCGGCCGACCGGGTCGACCGGAGGGGAGGTCGGTCGACCCGCCGGTCGACCGACAGTCGGGTTTGGGCAAAAATCTGCTGTTCCGCAAATTGCGGAACAGCAGGGTATTTAAGGGCTGCTGGGGTTTTCTAGGGTTTAAGCCTGCGAAAAAGGATTAGCTAATAGTTCTCTTGCATTCAAAGAGACTTAAGAGCTATTGTAATCATCTTCCTAAATATAAATCTCTCCATTGATTGCCCCGAGGACGTAGGCATTGAGGCCGAACCTCGTTAAATCTTGTTCTTGGTGATTGTGTGTTCTTCTTGGATCTATTTGGTTGTTCTTTGTGTTTGAGATCTGTGAGATCCTCTATTGGTTGTTGTCATCGGCGCACAACAAGTGGTATCAGAGCATCTAGGTTGCTCTTGGGATTTTTTAAGGATTCGGAGGGCTCGAGATCGGATCCGGTGGAGATCGTGTGTCGATCTCAGATCTGAGGTATTGGGTGTTCGAGGAGATCGTGTGTCGATCTCAGAAGGACTCAAGGAGGGCTCGTTGAATCCGTGGTGGAGTAGATCTGGTGAGAAACTCGATCTAGGGTTTCAAGAGACAGGTAAAAATCATATTTTTATCTGTGTATAGATCTATTTCAAGTTAGTTGATCTTCCGCATAGATAGAGGATCAGGAAAAAATCTCAATGGCAGAAGAAATTACATCTGTTAGAACAATGAACTCTCACCCAAGGATTGAAGTTGTTAAGTTCAATGGCACTAATAACTTCGGTATGTGGAGATGCGAGGTTATGGATGCGTTGAACGCATCTAATCTCGAGGATACCCTCCTATTGGAGAGGAAGAAGAACACAACCACCGATGAAGAGTGGGCGAAGATGAACAGGTCGGCATGTGGCTTGATACGTTCATGCTTGTCACAAGACATAAAATATCTTGTGCAACATGAGACGTCAGCGAAGAAACTGTGGGAAACCCTTGAAAAGAAATACCTGACGAAGAGTGTGGAATCCAGGTTGCAGCTTAAGAGTAAGCTGTATCAATTTCGAATGAAGAAGGGGAGCACAGTAAATGAGCACATCAACCGATACACAAAGCTTCTTACAGATCTGATAAACGTGGATGTCGTGGTAGAAGAGGAAGACAAGGCGGTCATTCTCCTGAACTCACTCCCACCGGAGGAGTATGAGACATTCACTATGACGTTTATCAATGGTAGGCAGACTTTGGACTACCATGAGGTGTCATCTGCACTGATAAGTTATGAGACGAGGAGAAAGGAGAGACATCCTTCTCAGACGAGCTCATCAGTGGAGGCACTGGAAGTAAGGGGCAGAGGTTCATCGAGGAAGGGCAAGGAGGTGAGAGGAAGATCGAAGTCCAGGTCGGGCTATAGGGATCTGAGGAAGGATCAGTGCATTTTCTGCCGAGAGATAGGGCACTGGAAAGTGGACTGTCCGAAGTTCAAGGGGAAGAAGGAGTCGAAGGCTGAAACAAATCTTGCAAAAGTGACGAATACTCAGAGGAGCAGTTCACAGGCAGATTCGGACTCGTCAGGTTTCTCGTTTTCAGTGAGTTCTCCCATTATTGGTAACTCATGGAAAGATGAGTGGATTCTGGATACAGGTACAACATATCATGCGTGCCCTAATCGGGGCTGGTTTTCCAACTTTGAGCAGCTGGAGGGGTGTTCGGTCGTTATGGGCGACGATCACCCATGTAGCGTGGAGGGTGTAGGTACAATCCGAATCAGGATGTTTGATGGGATGGAAAGGGAGCTGAAAGGAGTGAGGTATGTACCTCAGTTGAAGAGAAATCTAATCTCCGTGGGAACTTTGGAAGCATCGGGTATGGTGATATCTGTTCGAGATGGCGATCTCAGGATGATCAAGGGCTCGATGGTGGTGATGAAGGGCGTCCGCCGAGGCAATCTCTACTACTTGAAGGGTAGTACGATTACAGATCAGGTGGAGACTTCAAGTTCATCAGATGATGCTGGCCTGGAGGTCTGGCAGGGAAAGGTCGGACAGGAAGAAGAAGAATCTTTGCGAGCTCCTGCAAAGAAGGAAATGGAAAGTGCTGCTACCTGCAAGTTGGAAGGTGGACACAGCGTTCTGTACAAGAAGACGGTGAGATTCAGCACCAGTACTCACCACAATGAAGGTCTTCTTGATTGTGTTCACGTGAGCGTATGGGGACCTGCTAAGACGGCATCGCTTGGAGGTCACAGGTACTTTGTCTCGTTTATTGATGATTCATCTAGGCAGGTTTGGATATATCCCATGAGACAAAGGGGTGAAGCCCTAGATGTGTTGATGAAGTAGAGAGAAAGAATGGAGAGGCAAATAGGTAGGAAGATAAAGGAGCTTCATATTGGTAAAGGTTGAAAGGACATGGACCAGTTCCTACGGTTTAGCCAGAACACAGGTATTGCTACTCACTTCACAACAGGTAAAGATGGGTTGGCTAGAGATATAGTCCGTTCCTTGCTGGAGGAGGTTCGGAGGTTGTTGTCTAATGCAGGATTAGACAGGTCGTTTTAGGCTGAGGCGACTGAGTATGCTAGCCATCTCATGAACATATCGACTGCGATAGGAGGTAAAGCTCCACTGGATATTTGGTCTGGGGAAGCTGCTCAAGATCATTGTTTGCTGCGGGAGTTTGGAAGTCCGGCCTACTTCAGTGTCAAGAATGGCAAGGTGAATCCGCGGGCAAAGAGGTTTGTCTATTTGGGTGTCAAGAAGAACAGCTACAGGTTGTGGGACCCCGAAGAGAAGAAGATCGTGATGAGCAGGAATGTCACTTTTGGAGAGACTTCAGTGTTGAAGTCCACCGTCTCTCAGCAGGTGGAGAAGACGAAGACCAAGGGAGGATCGCAGCGAGTGGAGGTTGATGCTACTCCATCATCTTCAGTTGGTTCGGCATCAAAGGATACTTCATCGGATGTGACACCGGGTGGAGATCATGATATCATGGGTGATGCTGAACAGGTTGATGACATTGCAGAGGATGTTGAGTTATTTGCAGCCATTGGAACCAAGGTGAAACCACGCTTGTGGGGAAAGAAACATGAATCTCAAGCTTGTGATCGAGACAAGCTCAAGTTGAAGGCCGTTGCTCTCCATGATGGTCGGGAAGAGGTTCATATGACTCAGTCTGACAGGTTCGCTGCTGTAAATACAGGTACCAGTATTTGAGTTTTTGAAGCTCATTTTAATGAACTACGGTTGGCTTGATCCTTTTGGGCAAAGGTACGTAGGCAGCCGTAAAGGCGCAGCCATTTGGTGATGCAACTCTTATGAAGCTATTTGGGTTCTCGAGATGTTATTTTGAATCTTCACGTAGAGGTGAAGAGTTGTGGCCTATTGGAGCTTCAAGTAGAGTGGAGAGACTTCACGTAGAGGTGAAGAGACTTCATGTAGAGGTGAAGTGGTGTGGCCAGTTGGATCTCACGTAGTGGTGAGATGGTGTGATCTCGATGAGCAGGTTTATCTTCCGGTTAGAAGATGTTGAGCTTGCATAAGGAGTGGTGTGCATCCAGTTGAAGCCGATGATGTTTGGTGTGTTCTACGCAGACTTGATTGGACCGTCAGTGGAAGACAGGTAGACTAGATAGAGCTAGTCAGTGGAGAGTCAGTGTTGGCTCATAAGGAAGTCTTCGTGAGGTCGTGAAGTTGCGGAGAGGGAGCCACGGTTAGTGATCGGCAGGTATGGAAATTCTCCTAAGGTAAAGTGCAGGGAAGGCATGTGCGATGTTTTCCAGGAATAGATGAGCCAAAGATTTCAAGCCGAGATCGTGTGTCGATTTCGCCGAGATCGTGTGTCGATTTCGACCGGTGCGCGCAAGCCGAGATCGTGTGTCGATTTCGCCAGGTGATGGACTGGGGTTCGTTGGAGTTCGGCTCAGATTTGGAAATCTTCGCCGAGGTGGAGAATTGTTGGAAAGAGAGAGATTATTACCTAGGAAGCTGACTGGATTGCTGGATTGCCATGGGTCGCGTCGAGGAGATCGCCAAGGAAGTCGACGACGGAAGGCAAAGTGGACAGCAGCAGAAAATAGCAGCAGCAGCAGAATCAGGCAGGGTCAGTCGACCGGTCCGGTCGACCGACATACACAACATGCACAGGGCCTTAGGCGGTCGACCGGCCCGGTCGACCGAAAGACCCTGACTGTAAACAGCCAAACTCTCGGTTAAATTCGGTCGGCCGACCGGGTCGACCGGAGGGGAGGTCGGTGGACCCGCCGGTCGACCGACAGTCGGGTTTGGGCAAAAATCTGTTGTTCCGCAAATTGCGGAACAGCAGGGTATTTAAGGGCTGCTGGGGTTTTCTAGGGTTTAAGCCTGCGAAAAAGGATTAGCTAATAGTTCTCTTGCATTCAAAGAGACTTAAGAGCTATTGTAATCATCTTCCTAAATATAAATCTCTCCATTGATTGCCCCGAGGACGTAGGCATTGAGGCCGAACCTCGTTAAATCTTGTTCTTGGTGATTGTGTGTTCTTCTTGGATCTATTTGGTTGTTCTTTGTGTTTGAGATCTGTGAGATCCTCTATTGTTTGGTTGTTGTGATTGGATAGCGCGCACAACACACTAGGGCTTTTGAGACACGTGGTAAGGCTTCAAGCTTAAACATGACTTGCTTGGAAATGCATAATAAATAGGGGTGAAGAACCATATTCTTAATGGAAATTGATGAGGTTTGATCTAGGACCTCTTTGTTATTAATGTTCTACGTTTCCACATCTTTTATAATATACGTATATAGAGAGAGATACTTTTGTCATTCTGGCAAGATTCGAGGCCGAATGTTTCTACTCAAATATAACCCTACGATATCTGAATGCAAGATCCACTCCGTTGAAGTTGATCTACATTATTTCAAGTAACTAAATATTAAAAATCATGTATTTTGAATATTTTTTGCCCACCCATCAAGTAGACACAAAATGAACGGCCGAAATAGTGAGTTGGTTGGTTTAACAATGTATAATATTTAAAATCTAACAAAAATTAGGGTGTGAGGGGTTTTTAAGTATTTAGATAATGATGAAATGGTCGGATCGAGAATTTGTATGCCAAAATGACATAGACCTAAGCAATATGCTATTTTCGGCCGTCCATTTTACGCCTACTTGATGGTGGGCAAAAAGTATTTTTAAAATACATGATTTTTTTTATTTATAGTTACTTGAAATAATGTAAACCAACTTAAACAGAATGAATCTTGCATTCGGATGTCGTAGTGTTTTATTTGAGTAGGAAGGATTCAACCTCGAATCCTGCTAGAATGACAAAACTCTCTCTTTATATGTGGGTGTGTGTGTGTCAAATATCATCCATATATCTTGTTTGGTTTTGAGGTACATGTTACAATATTAACTTTATTAATATCAGCCGATATCACATCTGATATTGTTGATATGGTCAATAATACTGATATTTGAAGATATTGTACTAAAAATTATTGTCCGATATCGATACCAATATTGATATTTTAAAGCATGATATATAGTTCTCATTGGAGGATTTGGTTCCAAATTCGATTGGTTCCAAATCCTACCTATTGGAATTGGGTGATTGACCATCCATTTTAATGATCTGCTTCATTGAAGTTGATCTACATTGTGTGAAGGGCTTTAAAAACAAAAAAGGAATTATTCAATTTTAAGTCTCACCCAACCATCAAGTGATCACAAAACGGACGGTTGAGAGTAGCGATCGAGTTTACCTGTGTGGAATGTCTCAAACATAACAAAAAATATTTTTTAAGAGTTTGAAAGTGTTTAGATTATGATCCAAGCGTTGGATTTTCAATTTGTATTTTCCAAACCATATATCAACAAAACTCTCTCATTATATATACACACACATGTACCTCAGCCGACAGTTGAGAGTCCTTCTCAACCTGCGGTGACGTGACAAAATATTAGCCACACCAATAAGCTGTAGCCCGCCTATTAGAGTAAGTGAAATTACTAAATCCCCTGCGATAAAAGGTAATAGTCATGCTATTGTTTATTATTATTTTTCCTCCTTTTTCTTGTTCCACGCGCTGTCAGATCTAGATTTGAGTTTTCGCTCATAAAGTTTTTCTAAAAAAAAGCAGGACCCCGATCAGATTTTTTTTTTACTTTGCAGACATAGATCTTCAAGCTCTTCATCGTGATCTCTTTTTCTATTTTAATATCGATCGCCGACCAGAGTAAATCTCTTGCCAATTCAGGTCGCCGTCATCCCCGATCTTTTTCTCAATCTAAATATGAACTATATATCATCGTGGTCAACTTCCTTACAGAATATTGAAAATCTTGAAAGGTTGAGATCTTTGGATGCTGATCAAGAGGTTTTCATTTTATTTTTTTAATTTTTCTCGCAATTTCTTTTATGTAAAAAATCTTGAGTAACGCAGATAAAATTGCGACCTAGTTTACGTTTTAAAGAACAAGAATCATTTTTACCAAAGTCGTCTTTTTTAGTTAACAATTTTACAGTTTTGTTAACTATGACCTAAGTCACAGTTACTTAATTTTAAAATTATCTATTTTTTCTCATATACACTAAATTGTAAGAACTGCGAATAAGATCGCAGTATATATATTAAAATAATTTTTTCAATTATTATAGACATCCTAAAGTATGCGATGATGGTTGTTGTTTTTAATAAACTATGTCTCAGTATCTATATAACTGCGACCTTACCTGCAGTCCGTAATTATCTTGCATGTGCGACCTTTTGCGCAGTCCTTTAATATGTTAAGGACTTCGACAGAGGTCGCAATATTACAAAATATCACCTTTTTTTGCAAAAAACCTGGAATCTTGAAAGTTACGACTACGGTCACAGTCTTTTATTCAATAGTTACAACTATCTTTACAATTGCGACTTTAGTCACAATTTTATTTATTATAGTTCAGACGTGTGATTTTCAATTATTTTTTCAACAATTATTTTGGTAGGATCTGAATTTACATGGAGAAATTTCTAGAAGCTTAGTTATTCTTTTAGGACAATAATTTTCTACAGACGGTGAAGAATACAATTTTTATAATGCTTATGTAAGGAACAAAGATTTTGACGTGAGAAGAAAAGAAATAGATAAGTCACGTAGGCCTCCTCATGAAGTTATTTGCGGAAAATTTTGTTGTAAAAAGGAGGATGTGAAGAAGTTGTCTGACAAAAGACAAGATGGGCTTACAGTCAACCGTCGAATCGACACTAGAGTTGAGTGTCCTACTGAGATGCATGAACCTCTTCCTTTATTATCACACCAAAGATTTTAGGTTGTTACCAAGTTTGTTGATTCTCATTCACATGATTTATCAAGTCCAGATAAGGTCCATCACTTTTACTCTCACCAGACACATTGATCAAAGATTAGCAGAAGCATTATGACCAATTTGGTCAATGTAGGAATTCGTCCTAAATATTTTCCGTATAGTTAATGCAATGAACCACAAAGAAGGTTGTAAAGAAATAAGCCCGCAACAAGTTATTAATTTTATTCGACACCAAAGAAATAACATTGGTCAGGAGTTTATTTTGATCAAATATTTTCAAGAAAAAGCTGAGTCTGATCCAGATTTTTTTTCTTTACAAGTGAAGATAATAATGCGGGCATACTTAGAAGTGTTTTTTGGGCTGATGAAAGAGCAATCTCCTCGTATTTGAGTTTTTATGATGTGATTATTTTTGACACAACATACAGGACTAATCATTTGAACCTGTTATCTGCTTCATTCACTAGAGTGAATTATCATCGGTAGTCAATTTTGTTTGGTTGTGCATTACTTGCGGATGAGCAGAGGGATATATTTGTTTGGTTATTCAATAAATGGCTAAAATGCATGCACGGAGTTACACCAAAAGTGATTATTACTGATCAAGATGCCCAGATAGGTGATGCTATCAAGATGGTAATCCAACTACTCGGCACCGTTACTGTTTTTTTTGGCATGTAAGAAAATATATTGCCGAGCAACAAATCCCCCTGATGGACACGTATGGGGAAGATTTTGCCTCTGATTTTCATTTATGGTACATCTCCCGTGATATAAGCACATGCGAGGAATGATAGAGATTGATGAAGGAAAAATATCATATAGAAGAAGAAGACGGTTGTTGAAGATATATAGATTGCATGGACACTGGGTTAGTGCTTATCTAAAGAATATTTTCTGTGCTGGAATGACAACCAGTCAAAGGGCTGAGAGAATTAATTCCTTCTTTGATGATTTTGTGAATGCAAACACAAAACTAGTTGAGTTTGTCCACCAATACGATAAAGCTTTCGCTGCCCGTCATAGTTCTGAAACTCAACAAAACTTTCGGGGTTTGAATTGTGTGCCCAATTGTACATCGAATCCATATAAGATACAAGTTTTCAGTTTTATACCACGAAGATTTTTTAATTGTTTCAAAAGGAATGGGCAGTTGTAATGATACTCTTTTCGGAAGAGTTGAAACATGATGGACCAAGAGCAAATTATTTGGTTGATGATTTTTCAAAATTAAAAGACACTTAGAAAAAGGTCAGTTATGAGAATTCTCGTTAAAAAGGTCAGTTATGAGAATTCTGGTGAACTTAAAGTGTCTTGTAATTGCGCATTATTCGAAACAGAGGATATCATTTGTAAACATATTCTGTGCATTTTGTGGCGCAATCACGTTACACATATACAAGAATCTTATATACTAGAGATAGAGATTGGATGCCCATTACAAGAATATTGCAATTGAAAATGGTATTAGACCTTTTTCCAATTAAGGCACGCGAGGGATTACTAGACTGTAGACACTGCGATCCAAATTTAATACAATTTTTAAAATAGTGTCTGATTCGGATATCCATCTTTCAAAGTTGGATAATGTGTTGGAAAGATTTGCTGCAGAAACCAGTAATGAATGCAAATCCAGAACAGTAAATGATCAATCATCACAGTCTGAAACAAATATTAGTTTCAGTGAATCAGCTGTGGTTTTATAAGATAGTGAAGAATTGACTGTACATGATTCAGCTGGTCCTGTACCGACCAAGGGGAGGCCTAAAGGTGCATCCAAGTTAAAGTCTGATTTTAAAAATTCTCTATCACAAAAGGAAGTCAAGCATCGAAAGTGTGAAAACTGTCAACAGCTGGGCCATTACAGAACTTGTTGTCCATTATTGGTATAAAATTAAACTCATTATAGAATTTAAATTTAAGTTTGATGTTTCAAATATTTACGTTTCTTTTTTACTTGCAGAGGAAGTAGTTTCATGTTGTGGTTACCTAGAACAAATAAAGTTTTTATTTATACATCTTCAGGCATTATCTGCGACCAAGGTCGCAATGTTAATGAAAAGACATATAATTTACTGCAACCTGGGTCGCAAAACAGGTACTATTGTGCTTTCAAGTGTTTCTCATCTCTTGTTCCAACGCAACATATTATACTTTATAATAATATTTGAATACAGTAGAAATATTTTTTTTAAATTCATTACGATAATGGTGGCGTATTCATACAAAATGCTATAATTAATTGAACAAAAACTGTGGTCGATATATACATATTTCTTGAGTTAATGGAACCTTTATTATTTCTTTGGCCTGTGACTTTGGTCACAATCATAAGTTTTACCAAAAACTATAGTTTTAAAACTGCGACCAGCATAACAGTTCATATTTCATTATATTTTTGGGTTGTTTGCTTCTCTATATTTTGCATGAATTATTACATTAAAGTTTTTTAATTATGTTACCAGTTTAATATGTTGATAATGGTGACGTATTCATACAGAATGCTATAGTTAATTGAACATAAACTGTGATCGCTGTCTGCATATTTCTTGAATTAATGGAATCTTTATTATTCCTTTGGACAGCGACTTCGTCGCAATCGTCAGTTTTATCAAAAACAGAGTTTCAGAACTACCAGCGTCGCAGTTCATATTTCACTAAATTTTTGAGTTGTTTGCTTATCTTATTCTGTATGAATTACTACATTAATGTTTTTAATTATATTACCAGTTTAATATGTTGAATTATGTTAATAATTAAATTGTATATTATAAAATTTAGACCTTTACAATGCACACTGCGAGCTTGGTCGCAATTACGATTATACTCTTAAACTAGCCTTTTATATCAGCAACTTCAGTTGCTGATATTACTTTTTTGTAGCTGCAACATTAGTCGCAATGTATACCATTTTGATGTAAATTATCGCATTTTGTGATTAGATTGCATTTTTGTGTTGTTAGGCCAATACATGCTATCTTGATCACAGTCAGTCTTAAAAATACAGAAAAAGTTCGATATAGGCCTAAAAAATTGCCACTATAATTCACTGTTCTTACAAACGTAAGAATTAAAATAGTGAAAAAGTTCGACCATTAAAATTAAAATTAGAAAAAATGTTTATTTACATAATTAATATTCCAAAATAAAGGCATAAATTGCCTAAAAAGGAAAAAACTACATATTTAAATTTTGTTGATGAATACAAATGACTATTCTTGTCGTCCTCGTCATTACCATCATAATCATTTTCATCTTCCCATATTATGACAGTTTTCGTCTTTCGTATCGCTTTCCTCCTCTTTCTCCTCATAATCGCGACTCTCCTCTTCGCTTTCTTCCTCTTCACAGCGGTATTTCGTTTCATCCATGAGCTCTCAGAATGGGTCATCTGTATCCCGTATTGAGGGAATGTATTAGAACTATAGAACCATATTCCCAATCATCATTAGATGAATGACTTCTTTCAGGGGAAGATGGTAGAGAAATTTTTTTTAATCTTTTTCAGAATTTTACAGAAACGAATTTCAGGAATGTAATTTAGACTGTTATTTTTCTTTAAAGGACACCCTTAATATATAATACGTTCAGGAATTCCAAAAGGTTTATGCTCTCAAACGACGTGAACATGGCATAAATTTATAAAAAGACAAATGTATACCTTTTAGGTGACTGTTCAGTTTTCGAAAACCAGTTAAAATACAATAAATTTTAAAATGCAATTATTTTAGCTGTGAAGATGATAAGACTATTATTATTATAGTTTCTTACGGTATAAAAGACCGTGACGAGCATGTTTACTTTTCGTTAAATTAATTATTTTAACAAAATTTAAAACACTTGTCGTTTTGTATATAAAAACATTGCATTTCTTAATTTGGCATTGCGGCCATGATCGTAGTGCGTCCTGAAATCGGATCATTTACTGTGACTGTGATCACAATGCTAATAAATAAATTTATTTTTTCATAATATATTCGTACTGCGACCATTGTCGCATTATAAGAAGCTGATACAGCCGCCCTTGTTATGAATGCGACTTTGGTCGCAATACGACTTCTCAACTCATTATTGGTATTTAAGATCATTGCGACCTAGGTCGCTGACTCTCTTACATGTACAGAATGAAAAACAGGGAATCTCAATACAGTTTATAACACATGAATAAAATTTTAGATAAATTGCATTAATACATCTAACAAACCTGCTTTACAAAGAGGATACATTTATAATATAAAAAATTAATATGAATGAACTAACAGTATTGAAATAAAAAATTTAGTAAAATTTCAATCTCCAAGTACCATCCTTCGTATTGTTTCTGTTTCTTCATCTCAACTTTTCTCTTTGTCTGTGAGTTAAATATATGCAAGCTTGCTTCTCAGTCTCTGTACATCGGCCGGTGTCACAACATCAACTGTTGATGGGGTATTAAATGTTATACTTTCAATATACTTGCATACATATACAATGCAATCAACACTGAAATTGTATAGGAAAAAATATATGAGATTAATTTTACGGTAAATCAGTAAGAAAAATCTTATTTAAACGTCATAAAAAATATATACATGTTTACCTGTTGGGGACATCTTGCATATTTTATATAATTTTTTCAGTCTTTTATTGAAATCAATTTCAAAAATCAGTAACAATCTTTTTTTCCATATTGTCAATAGAAAAAAATTCAATATTAATGCAATTAAATGCAAATAATCAATAATTACAAGATTAAATCTAATTCACCATTGTTTTGGCATCTGTTTGATACAGTCTTAATACATTACTTGATTTATTTGCTGGAATCAAAGAGTTATAAAAAATCCACTCTTGTGTATGGCAATCCAATACCAACAAGGTCTAGTGAAATCCAGCTTCCTTAACATTTTGCTTGTGATTGATCGGGAAGAACGTGTAATGAACATCTCTTGTCCAGTTTCTCAACAATTTCTTGATGAAAAAAATCTTTCAGATCTCTATTTTTACATACAATATCATGCTGTAAAGACCAAAATATTTCAAGCATTTAAAGATTTAGTAATAAAATGCAATAAAAATATCAAACATTATATGAAAATTAAAACCGAGATCAAGGTCGCAGTCCTCTTTTCTCACAATATTATTTGGGCCGCAAACTGGGTCACAGTCACCTATTAAGCTTGAAAATGATGCTTACTAATGTTGACTGCGACTTAGGTCGTAGTTGCTAATTAATCCTAACAATTGAAGCTGACTAATGATGAATGCGAACTGGGTCGCGGCCAAAATATTCAGAAATAATAACACAACGACCTTAGTCGCAGTCAACTCATTAGGCCTTATCAATAATAAATGCGACTAGAAGATTTTGACTGAATAAAATAAACTGCGACCAGAGTAGCACTAAAAATATACTTCTTTAAAAATTCACTGCGAACCAGGTCTCAGTCAACTCATTAGGCCTTATCAATAGTAAATGCGACTAGAAGATTTTTAACCATTAAAATTAAAAAGTACTACATTATATAAATAAGTGATGTTTGAATTAAATATAAAGGAGAAAATAGATGTTTACCTAAGCTTCGCTTCAAAAGAATATATTTTTTAATCCACCTTTTCCCTCTAGATGTTTCATGTAGAAATGAATGATATTAGCATCTAAATCTCTACTAAACATCAGGCATCTATGTCATTTTTGACAACTATTATTCCGTTATCAGGATCCTGATATGCAATAGTACTACAAAAAAAGAGTTATGAATTTGTGATAATATAAATAACTTAAATGTCAGGTAAATTGAAATAAAATGAAAAAAAATACTCATAGGTGTCTTTGTCCCCAAAATTTTTGATGAGGGATTGTTGTTGTGGTTGCAAAATCTGTAGGCTGTGCATTCACTCAATTCCCTAGTTTTTGGCTGAGTGTCGCCCTTCTTTGCCTTGTCGAAATCAGGGGCAGAAAATCTGAGCCGCAGGCTGTAGAAGAGTCTCTTCAACAGTTTTCTTCTTTTGTTTCAGATAAATGAAATAAGCGTCATCGTGATCTCTCTCAGTGCGCTTCCATTTTTTGACTCCCCTTTCTATTAACGTTTAGAGTAATCACAACTTTTCCTTTTAATGCTTCCTTATGAACCGGAGTATGTTCTTGATTTTTTCTTAGAAGCTGTCTTTTTGGTTATCAAGGATCAGTTGAGTTAAATTTAAAGTAAAGTTGAGAAATGTTCCCCAGCAATACTAATTTCAAATTTTAGATCGATTGATATCATTCTCTTTCTTTTTCTTCTTCTCTTCCTCTTGCTTCTCCATCTGCTCCCTCATCCTCTTTTGCTTCTCCTCCTTATTTTTTTCTTCTCCTCTACTTCTTTCTCCTATTCTCTTTCTTCTCTTCTTCCTTCTTCTCTCCTCTTCTTCCATCCTCTTCTTCTCCTCCTTCGTCTTCTTCTCCTCTTCATGAATTTCTCTTTTTCTCCTCCTCCTGCAGCTGCCTCCTCTTCTCCTTCTCTTCCTCTCTCATATTCTTCTTCTCTTGCTCTTCCTCCTTCCTCTTCTCTTCCTCTTTCGCAACAATGGCTGCTCTCAGCAACTCTTCTTCTTCCTCCTTCACCTTTATTTTATCCTGCTACTTTCTTAATTTTCTTTTTTCTCCTCTCTTTTCTTTTTCTTTAATTCAGCCTTATGAGCTTTTTCATTCTCCATTTTTTCAATTTTTCTTTCTACTTCAATAATATATGCCCTCAAGTATGTATTTTCATTCCTCAAAATTTCTAGTTCTTCATCTTGTTCATCCCGTGGTGCTGGCAAATAACTTGTAACAGTTAGTTCTTATTCCCTTATTGTCTCCTCAACTATTTTGACAGGTTCTCATTCTGTTTCTGCCAGGATATTAGCTTCAATATTTATCTCTTCTTTCTCTCTTTCATCTTCTTCTTCATCATCATCTTCAGCAGGAAGGCCAATCACATTTTTTTTAGCATTCAAAATGTTGACCATTCGATTAAAAATCTGAATCATGTTAAACAAATATCAATATAAAATTAACCTGTTAGTTCTGTGACTTATATCGCAGCAAAATGAAACTTGTAATAGAAGTCAAATCAAACAAACTGCGACCATGGTCGCAGTCATAACTTTTAACTATAAGACAATATTCAGTACTGCGACCATAGTCGCAGTACGAATTTCATATTAAATTCGTCCCGTCTCAGGTACTACGATCTCAGACGCAGTCAAAATCAAGAAAATAAAAGAACTGCGACCTTTGTCGTAGTTCACTTATAACGTAATAAAGGGACTGCGACTTTTGTCGCAGTTCACTGAAATTTTAGCAGAGGAACTGCGACTTTAACCGCTGATATAAAAATTAAAAATAAATATATAAAAAACTATTGAAGAGATTATAGTCGCTAGCTATTAAAAACTAACCTTATCTTCTTTAACATCATTGATATTAATTTCAATCAGGGCTCTGCTAATATTTTGAACGTACCATCTTACTGCCCGTGGGGTTTTGTCCTCCAAACCATTCCTCAGCTCAAAAATAGCAGCCCTTTCACATAGCCAATACTGCAAATTGTATTAGTATATTAGTTTATATGAATAGTGTCAATATATAAGTAATTTCAACAATTTTTACCAGCTATATAATTCATACTTACAATAACTTGCACGGAGCATCCTTGCAGCTCAAATGTGGTGCTGAAGATATCCATTAACTCAATCAAGAATTGTCAAACAGTTTTAGCCCAGCATATGGTCTTCAACAGCTGAATATTGGCAATTTGCTCCACTATATATCATGACATCGTGCATTTACTGTCAGAAAAGAATAGAGTGACCAACACATATATGATGATTAATGTTGTGAAGTCTTGAACTGCAAGTCTTTGTCTGTCACAAATAATTTCATTTAAAGTCACTTGCTACTCAAGTTGTTCATCCTTTGTCACATATAATTCAGTCCTCCTTCTTTTCTTCACTAGAAGATCATTCAAAGATTCTTCAATGGATACTTTTGTGATCTTCTTAATATTTGAGAAATAGTGCTTTATCTCCCCCTATCCTTCAGTGTACAAGTCTTATTCATAATGAAATTTGCCTCATTGATAGGTAGACCAAATGTTAGGACAACATCCTTTACTGTTAACTCAATTAATTTGCCCCCAATAAGAAAGGTCCTTGACTTTCTATTATACTGGTCTACAATTTTCAGTACACTTATGTTTGATTTCATGTCTTTGTCAGCACCAAACACCTTGCTATAGAAGACTATGAAAATTACACCAAATAGGGTCGCCGTCATTGCATTCACAAAATCTGCTTGAATGTGTTTTTTGTATTTTCTGATGAAGTCGCACATAGGCTTTAGGCTCGATCTCATAGGACGAATTTTCCGTTCTTTCTTACCTATAGATGCATAAACATTAACAACATAAGTACAAAATTTTAAAAAAAAACACGGTCGCAGTTTTTTAAATAAATTTGGAAAAAAATGATTGCGACCTTGGTCGCAACAGTAGATAATAATTTATAATACGCTGCAACCAAGGTCACACTGTTAAATAACAGCAACAGATGTCACATTTTTCTAATTAACCTAATTAATTAATTAATGAGGCTCTTGGTCAATAGTTTAGAGCACTGCGACCCTTATTTCATCATAATTCGACCAGGATCGTAGTATTCTATTAAGCTAACTTAGTAAAACAGCTCGCACCGCAGGCCCCAAAAAAGAGATAAGGGACGACAACACTGTGACATCGGTTGCAGTGTTTTAAAAAAAGTAATCTTAAAAACAAAACAGACATTAATAAATATTTTATTCACAGACTATGACCTAGGTCGCAATAACATATTAAGTTAATATAAAAAACTGCGACTCAAATCAACCAAGTGGAATGAAAAAATACCATGACCTAGGTGACCTTGGTCGCAGTGTTGAAAAATTTAAAAATTTAAAAATAATCTCTAATAAAATCGTTAATTTTTATTTCTTTTCCTCATAAAATATGCATTTGATCAGAGTTTTAGGGTAGAAAATTAAAAAATATTGTTTCAAATCGCATAAATAGATATAATTTTGATTCTTACTTCTTTAAAACAAAATGGTGACTTTTTATTTTTAATTGTGACCATGGTCGAAAGCCTTTAAAATTAAAAATTTTAAAAAGTATTTTTAAAAAACCATGATCCTTGAAAATTTTAAGAAAAATTAAAAATTTGCCGGAAAAATTTAGTATTATTTTCTTCTTTGGAATAAAAATTCAAAATTGAATTAAAAAAATCAGTGAAAGAGTCATTTTTGAATCGAAGTTAAATTAAAACGGGGATTTTTTTAAAAAACAAAAAAAAAATTTAAGTCACAACTGAAAAAATCAAAATATGAAGGGTTATAGAACCCAAAAAATTAGGTTCTCTAGGTTTTCCCTTTACCTTTTTCTACGGATGATTTCTTGGGCGTCATCTTGATCAAATTTTTGTTTTACAAAAACAAATTTTTGCGCACAGTTGTTTGGAAAGTTTAGGAATTAAAAACACTAAATATTTTCGAATTGATGAACTAAAAAAATTCAGATCTGTAATTTTTTTTTGAAGGAACGATTTTATAGACAGTATAAAGATGTAAGATAGGGTATTTTAGTTAAAGTAATTGTTGAAGTGACTGATGGCTTATTCGAGCGAGATTTTTTAGTTTTTGTCCGCCAATTTTTTTTTTCGAATGTGTGGCATTATGTTGCCACGTTCCGCCGGCTGAGAAACTCTCTCAGCTGGCGGCTAAGGTATAGAGTCCCCCCCCCCAACAAACACATATGTTAGTAAAATGATTTCATTCAGTATAATCTCAGTACCAACATACACTCCATTCAACTTACAAGAGTATCATGCTACAAGTTGAAGAATGGGGAGAAGACCTTGGCCGCCACCTATGGCTTAAGATGTAACACAAGGGACTCCCAAGCAGGTAGATATAGACAGTACAAGAATTATATGTTCCAACTTGATAGGATTTCTATGAAATTCCTATATAGATACATACATACCAACTTGATAGGATTTCTATGAAATTCCTAGATAATACATACATACGTATGTATATACATATGTATGCACACACACAGAGACGCACACATACATATAAAACGGGAAAAAAGTTGGCATAGGAGAAAATTTTCTTTATGTCACACCCAAAACACTTGAATTTCTCACTAAAATTCTGAGATCTAAATCGTTCAAACTAATTTTCATGTCATGAAATGTATACAAATGAAAATTCACGAGTTTTAAACATCCTACTTATGCATCAAGTGGTTGTAAAATTAATGAATTTTCTATAATAAAACAAATGCGACCACTAGATCCATGAGAAAACAATGTCCAAACCACATGAATTTTTATGCACCTATATTTTAGACAACAAAGATTCATGTACAGTCGGATCTTAAAATTTTGGTGTAAAAGTTGACTTTTGGGTACGCCATAGGAGAAATTTTCCTCCTGTGCCAGCTTTTTTTCCCGTTTTCTTATATATATGTACACACACACATGGGTAAATCCTTCACATTCAAATTCTATAGTATGGATTCCGAGTCACAATAGAGTCCATTCATCATTCAGCTTTATTACTTGAATATGGCGAATCACAAATAGAATCTCTTTATAATATATATATATAATATATATATATATATATATATATATATATATATATATATATATATATATATATATATATATAGTATTTGCAAAACAATTAGATACATGGTAATATAGAATTCACCCTTATGATGCGCTGATACGGATATAACACGATACATGTACGTGAACATGGGGAGTTATTAAAATTTAGGATACAGGCAAGTAATTTTGGACGGGGCAATAATAAATTATTCAGGTACGTGTTAATGTTTGCACGAATTTGTAAGGCTAAAATAGTTAAATGAGCACCATATCTTGAGTATTATGAAATATTTTCAAGTTATATAAGTCAATATTCACTTGAACGATCATATTCTTTCTTAAGCGCTACTCATTAAGAAAATGGATGAACTATGCAAGTGTAGTAATATTTATAAAGTAAATAGAATTGTGAACCCATTCATTTCCCCCTCACTTGGTTTAGATGTTCCGTATTTATAGCTATCTTATGTTAGCACTCAGAATTATCTAATAGAATTCTTCTTTATAATATGAGGATTCCTCGACTGTCTTGATGCAGGAAGATTTGTACTATCCCCATCCGTTTGTACAAGACATTCTTTGGACTTCTCTCCATAAGGTTGCTGAACCTATTCTAATGCACTGGCCTGGTAGCAAGTTGAGAGAGAAGGCTTTAAAAACTACTATGGAGCATATTCATTATGAAGATGAGAATACTCGATATATTTGTACTGGTCCTGTAAATAAGGTAAGCATCAAACTTCCATATGGTCTTTTGTTTACAGGTATAGAAAAATGACCATCATCTTTCTTGATCAGCCATGATTTGCTAAAAAAGGTAAGATCTTGAACTTTTTCTTGGTCAGAACGAAATAAGAAGATTTCAGGTCATTAACTACTGGATTTTCTCTCTCTTTTGCTTGGATGCTAGGGAGCCGCACCACCTTCCCCTTTAAAATGCAGGATCTCTTCTTTGTTAGTATTTGGAGTGACTCATATTCATTAGAGAAGAATTCAAGTTTTGACAGTTTCTTAATACAAATTTGTCTCCTATTTTGATTTGGATACGGGTTTTCTATTTCTCTGAGGAGGTGCTGATTTAAGTTCGTATTAGACTAGAATCATCCTAGGTGCCTATATAAACCCCTTGGGGGTGACCTTTTGAAGGTGTGTCAATAATTCAAGAGAAATTCTAAAATTTCTCCATTGAGAGTTGTAAGAGAGAGATCTTTTTGTAACTCTTATATTTCTTCTCGATTTTCAATAAAGATTTCTCCCCTCCTCCCCGTGGACGTAGGCACATTGCCGAACCACGTTAAATCTTGTGTTCTTTTGTTGTGTGGTGATTGTTTGCTAGTGGTAGATCTTCTACGCTTCCGCTTTCGCTGTCGAATCTTCAACTGGGTGTTTCTCTTTTATTTGATCGGTGATAGATCATCAACAATTGGTTCAGAGCGATGGTCAGCAAGACGACCACGACAACCAAGTTCGAGGTGAAAAAATTCGATAGGAAGTCCAACTTTCTGTTATGGAAGATGCGAGTAACATCGTTGCTCATGAAAGAGGGCTCACACAAGACCCTACTTGGTATTGAGAAGAAGCCATCGAAGATGAAGGATGATGAGTGGAACGACATTAACTTCTGCGCAAAAGCGACGATCATACTATGCCTATTAGATGAGGTCCTCTACAACATGATGAATGAGGAGGCAACTGCTGGTCTTTGGTGTAGGCTGTAGAGCCTTTACATGACGAAGAGTTCTCCAGCCTTTACATAACGAAGAGTTTGTCGAACAAGCTCTTCATGAAGAAGCAGTTATACAGCTTTCGGATGAAGGAAGGTACGTCTATTCCATAATATTTCAATGCTTTTATTAGAATTTTAAGCGACTTGTTAGCTCTAGAGGTTAAGTTAGAAAAAGAAGACAAAAATTTTCTTTTACTCTCTTCTCATCCATCAAGTTATGACCACTTGGAAACCACCATTATGTATGATAAAACCTTAGAGTTAGAAAATGTCAGACAGATGCTCCAAAACAACGAGCTGATGAAAAAGACAGATTTTATAGAGGAGGCCTCAGAATTGTTTGTTAAGGGTCAGAGAGGGAGATCAAAGAGTAGGGACCCAAAAGGGATCCAGGAGCTTCTAGCAGTTTCTCTTGCTACTTTTGTAAGAAACCAGGATACATCAAGAAAAATTGTATGAAATACAAGAAGATGCAGAAGAGGAAAGGCGGTAAAGATTCTGATGGAGTGAGTACCTGTAGAAAGTCAGATCAAGGCGGGCTTGTCGAAGAAACAGATGAGGATGCATGTGATGTCTTGACGGTTGAGTCAGGAAAAGGTAAATACTCAGATGCTTGGTTACTTGACTCGGGTGCACATACCACATGTGCCCAAAAAGAGAGTGGTTCAATACTTATAAGTCTTATGATGGAGGCACTGTCCTGATGGGTAACGATGTCGTGTGTAAGATTGTTAGCATCGGCAACATCCGTATGAAGATGTTTGATGGACCGGTTCGAACCCTCACGAACGTTCAACACGTTCTGGATATAAAAAAGAATCTCCTCTCATTGAGAGTTTTGAAAGCTCGAGGTACAAGTTTTCTGGTGTAGATGGAGGAATCAAAGTTACCAGAGGCTCTATGATAATTCTCAAAGGAGAACAGACAACAAACTTATACAAATTAATATGAAGCATTATTATTGGTGATGCTTCAGCAGCAACAAAAAAGGAGGATACTATAAGACTTTGGCACATGCGTCTTGGATACATGAGCGAGCGAGGTCTTCAAGTCTTGCACAAAAGAAAAGCTCTACCAGTTATCAAATATTGCAAACTTGATCTTTGTAAATTTTTCATTATCAGTAGGTAACATAGAGTAGCTTTCTCTACATCTCAGCATAAGATAAAGGGCTTGCTAGATCTCATACACACGGATGTGTCGGGGCCTTCGCCAGTAGCATCCAGTAGAGGTGCTAGGTACTCTGTTACTTTCATAGATGATTTTTCAAGAAAAGTTTGGGTATACTTCTTGAAGCAGAAATTAAAAGTATTTCAGAAGTTCAAAGAGTGAAAAATTTTGGTGGAAAATCAGTCGGGTGGAAGGTGAAAGTCTTGAGGTTCGATAATAGAGGTGAGTACACCTCCAAAGAATCCAAAGACTACTTAGTAAGGGCATCAAATACCAGTTAAGTATTATAGGGCGACCAGAACAAAACGGAGTAGCAGAGCGCATGAATTAGACACTTACAAAGCATTCCCGCAGTATCAGATTATACACTGACATGTCAAGAATTTTAGGCAGAGGCGGTGAATCATGTGAGTTATCTAGTAAAATGTCACCATCAACAGCTATTGATCTTCAGGTCCCAGAGGAGATATGACGAGGAGTATCTGTGGACTATTCAACCTTACGGACTTTTGGTTGCCCGACATATAGTTTGGTTGATAGTAAAAAAAAAACAAACTAGAGCCCAAGTATAAGAAGTGTATCTTCATCGGGTTCACCAAAGGAGTCAAGAGTTCTAGACTTT
This sequence comes from Agave tequilana, assembly GCA_038442645.1. NCBI lineage: Eukaryota > Viridiplantae > Streptophyta > Magnoliopsida > Asparagales > Asparagaceae > Agave > Agave tequilana. The sequence goes on along the minus strand of JAVJIF010005247.1, from coordinate 66,437 downwards.
GGGATCCCGAGAAAAGGAGCGTCTTTACCAGCAGAGATGCGGTCTTTGACAAAGAATTAATGTTGCGATAAAAGTTAGAGACGGAAGATAAAGCGCAAGATGGAGCTCAGACAGTTCGACAGGCACTCAGAAATAAAAAAGTTGAGTTCTCAGAGAGCCCTAAAAGGCCTGTAAGGTCAGAAGAGGACTCTTCAAATCCAGATAGAGACAACCAAGAGGCTGCTCAAGAGCAACCTAGACCATTAAGGCGGTCAGTCAGAGTTATTGTGCCACCAGCAAGGTATCACTGAGACGATGGTCTTTTCGCAATAATAACATAAATAGGAGAACCTGACAGTTACAGGGAAGTGATCGAAGCAGATGACCACAAAAAATGGATTAAAGTCATGGAGTAAGAGATGGAGTCTTTGGATAGAAATCAAACATGGTCGATCTTCCAAAGGACTCTAAGGCAATAGGTTGTAGATGGGTCATTCGTAAGAAGGACAATGAGCAGTCTTTCCTGTATAAGGAAAGATTAGTTGCCAAAGGATATGCTCAGAAGGAGGGCATTGACTACAATGAGATTTTTTCTCTCATATTCTAGCATATATCTATTCAGATGTTATTGGTAATAATTGCTCAGTTTGATTTAGAGTTGGAACAGATGGACATCAAAACAGTATTTCTGCATGGTGAGTTTGAGGAGAAGATATACATGAAACAACCTGAAGGTTATATTCAAGAAGATAAAGAAAACAAAGTATCTTCTAAAGACGTCCTTCTCTGGACTTAAGCAATCTCCTAGGCAGTGGTACAAACGGTTCGACTCTTTCATGATCAAGACTAGATACAACTGATGTGAGTATGATAGTTGTGTCTATTTTAAGCAGAGTGATGATTTGACATATTTGCTGTTATATATGGATGATATGCTGATTGCTGTAAAAACAAGACATATGTTCAGAAGCTTAAAGCTGTTTTTCATTGATTTTGCAAAGGGAAAACTTACAAAAAGGGGTAGAGGAGCTAAATTACAAGTATTTAAAAAAGATTACAAGTAGATCTCCTCTGAGATTCTAGAGAAGTGTGCCGATAGGAGTCTGGTCAGCGCGCGACCACTTTATCCCTTTGACGATGCGATCGATGGGATTCCCTTCTCGCCTGGTTCGGAGAATCGGAGAACAGAAGGTTGATAGAACCCTCTTGTTACTTCTCAAACTGCCTCCACTTGGGAATTCCTTCTCTCCTGGTTCCGGAGATTACTTGAGAGGGAGAAAGATCTTAGGATATTAGCACCCTGATTAGATAAACAGTTCTCTGAATTCTTGAAAGCAAGAGAATAGGTCTCTGTTTAGCCGTCTCTCTCTGTTTTTTCAGCCTCTGCGCGTGTGTGCGTGTACCCCTGGTGGGCTATTTATAGGGAGAGTAGGGGTATAATTGTCCCTTGAAAATCTGAAAACAGATTGAGTCAACCTGTTTAAATCTGAAAAGTAGCCTTGCTGTGAGGCTAGAATCAACTTCTGCGAAGTTAGGAATAGCAGGTAGCGTCAATCTCCTGATCTGTTTTGATTCTTTCCAAATATTTGAAGGATCTCCCTTGATCTTCTTACTTGTTTTAGGAGAGTCAAGAGATTATGGTAAACAACTGCCAAATTTGATCTCAGATTTAATCGATTAGATTTGATCTTGAATAGATTTGATCTCATCTGGAGATTTAATTGGTCAAAGGTGACCATAAAAGACCCGCAGCGGAGCTGTCGCGTCGAACTCGCAGCGGAGCTAGAAGGAGCATCTGGCGAAGTCAGAAGAAAGCTCTTCAGCGGAGCTGGATAAACATCTGTGGCGAAGCTACCGAACATCCTTCTGCGCAGTTGCGTATGACTTCGAGCGAAACTAACTCTCTGCGGAGTTAACTGAGTACTTCAGGCGAAGCTGTAAGTTAGCTCCCTGATGGAGCTTTGAACGGCTTCAAGGCGAAGTTGGACAAACTTAGCCTCTCAGGTGAGGCTATCCCTTCGGGCTCATGTGATGCTAAGTGTTGAGGTAACCTAATATCTTAGACCTGCTTAGGTCTCTTCAAAGACAATCTGGGCTTACTGTCTGCTTCACTGGATCAGTAGAGTCCAAGTCGCTGATTTGTCCCTCGGAGATGGGTAAAAACTGGTCGTCAGCTTGTCTACCACTTGTCTTTTATAAATTTCAACAAGTTAGACATTGTTCAGGCCAGTTAGGAATCTTGTCTTTTTTAGAGTGTCAACAAAAGCTCAGCTCAAGAAGAAATTTGACATGAAATATTTGGAAGAATTCAAGAAGATCTTAGGTATGGAGATCACTCGAGACAAAAGCTCATGCGACTTTGGCTATCCCAGGAGAACTATGTTCTTAAGGTGTTGGAGAGATTCAACATAGCAGAAGTAAGACCAGTCATCAATTCTTTGGCAGATCACTTCAAATTATCCTCCAAACAGTATCCACAATCACTAGAAGAGGAGGAGATGTCTCGAGAACCATATGCTAGTGCGGTGGGATCACTCACATATGTTATTGCACTAGGCCTGACTTAGCCTATGCAGTTAGATAGTAAGTCGGTTCATGTCAAATCCAGAAAAATAATATTGAGAAACAGTGAAGTGGATGTTACGATATCTGTGAGGGATTGCGAAACTCGGCTTGGTGTTTCAGAGATTAAAAACAGGGAAACCAAGGTTACTACAAGGCTATATTGATGCAGATTATGTAGGAGATCTTGATCAGTAAAGATTTTCGACGGGTTATGTGTTCACAAGTAACTAAGTGTATCATTAGTTGTAAGGTAGGGTTTCAAGATATAATTGCTCTTTCAATGACAGAGGCGGAGTACATTGCTGCAGTTGAGCCATCAAAGAAAGCTTTGTAGTTGAAAAGATTGGTTGAGACATTTAGTATCATACATAATTCAGTTCGGGTTCATTGCAATAGCCAGAGTGCGATTCATCTCGCTAAGGATCACAGGTATCATAAGCGAACGAAGCATATTGATGTGTGGTATCACAAGCGAACGAAGCATATTGATGTGAGGTATCACAAGATACGTCATAGGGTCGTGGATGATAAGGTGATCGATTTGATAAAGATCAACATGAAGAACAATCCAACAGATATGATGACGAATACCATCTCGGTGGAGAAGTTCAGAGCATCTCTGAACTTCATTAAGATTCTTCAAAGGTAAAGTGACAAACAGGCTCTTGGGAGGAAGCCATGTGAAGTCATAAAAGGAGGGAGAAAGGAAGGCGAATAAAGTAAAGGCTAATTTCTACAGAGGGACACAATGAACATGAGTCAAGGTGGAGATTGTTAGTGTTTAGAGTGCCTCATATTCATTGGAGAAGAATTTAGGTTTTGACAGTTTTCTAATACGGATCTGTCTCCTGTTTTTATTTGGATATGTGTTTCCTATTTCTCTGAGGAGGTACTGATTTGAGTTCGTGTTGGACTAGAATCATCCTAGGTGCTTATATAAACTCATTGTGGATGACCTTTTAAAGGCGTGTCAAGAATTCAAGAGAAATTTTAGAATTCCACCATTGAGAGTTGTAAGAGAGAGATATTCTTATAATTCTTGTAATTCTTCTCTGTTTTCAATAAAGATATATCTCCTCCTCTCCGTGTACATAGGCACATTAACGAACCACGTTAAATTTTGTGTTCCTTGGTTGTGTGGTGATTGGCTTGCTAGTGGTAAATCTTCTACGCTTCCGCTGCCGAGTCTTCAACTCGGTGTTGCTCTGTTGTTTGATCGGTGATATATCATTAACATTCTTGGTAAAAATACCAACTCAGCTAATATTTTGGAGATATTCTAGATCATACATCAATAGAGTTACAATGTCAGTTCATCTTTCGGATCTCATGACAGAGGATTTCTGCCATAGACTTCTATTCTTCACTGCCTTTAAGAAGCTTCATTCGTCACTACAAAATGTTATTGCCTTTAAGAAGCTTCAGTTGCCATTACAAAACGTTATGGTCTTTAAAAGCTTCATTCGTCTATGCCAAATGTTATTTTATTTATCAGCTAATATTATTACTTGTTAGGTTTGAATTGTGCCATGTAGCTTCTTATTAAATAATTATGTGACTGTTAAAATGACTTTTGTCTACCATATAATGTATCTTTTCAACACATGCTCTTGGTGCAAGGCATAAAAATCTCCTCAAGATTTTCAGGGGTGTGTAGTTTGCCTAAATTTCGATATGCGTAGGTGCTAAATATGCTGTGCTGCTGGATGGAAGATCCAAATTCAGAGGCATTCAAGTTGCACCTTCCAAGAATCTATGATTATCTGTGGGTTGCTGAAGATGGCATGAAAATGCAGGTTCAGAAAGTTCCTGCTCCCTTGAACTTGATCTGCTTATACTTGTCTCATTTACTTGTATATATAGGATGTGACATAAGAATATGAACAAAAGGTAATATGGGAAAGATAATTGGTTCACTGGTTGCCATATATAATTTACTATTACCTAATGTCTTATTTAATTTTTTCTGTGAACGCCAGGGTTACAACGGTAGCCAATTATGGGACACAGCTTTCACTGTTCAAGCAATTATCTCAACTGGATTTTCTGAAGATTTTGGTCATACCCTTAAGAAGGCACATAAATATATAAAAGATTCACAGGTTAGTTTAATTATGAGATAAGAGCTTTCTGATTTGTCTGTAGAAATTCCACTGAAACTCAACCCGTTCCACTTTTCTTCTCTGATTTTAGTTTCTTGGAGACTGCCCTGGTGACCTTTGTTTCTGGTACCGGCACATTTCTAAGGGTGCATGGCCCTTCTCAACTGCTGATCACGGATGGCCCATTTCAGATTGCACAGCGGAAGGATTGAAGGTTTGTACCTTAGTGCGTTGTATACATGGTAGTAATCACTTATTCATCATTGTTTAAGATTTTCCCTTCAAAATGGAATCTGGTTGGGAGCACAGATAGTTGAGAGGATCCATGGAAGGATTGTCAAATACTAGAATAGGTTAAAAACCTGATGTGAATCCTCAGAGTTGGTCTGAAGTTCAGCCAAGGAAAAGTATGGGCTCAAAGGGGCCTGCCATTAATCCTAAAATTCCAATTAGTGGGTAGGGAAACCTACGTTAAAAGGGCACACAATTTAAGCTCATTGCAATTATTTTGTAGGAAAACCTACCTATCTTTCTTAAATGTAAACTCATCCTGTTGGTGAGCAACCCTCCAAAATTCTCGTTGACTCTAGATGAAGGGAAAGGGGCTAGGACACAGGGAATTGCATTCATTCTGGCAGGTGTCCCAAGTAAAAAAATGCAAAACTGAAACACATTTCCTCATTCCCCTGTCCTGTACGTATTGATCTATAGTTGTTATACATTGTGCAGGCTGCACTCTTGTTGTCACAGATTTCTCCAGAAATTGTTGGTGATCCAATAGTTGCAAATCGACTTTATGATGCTGTGAATGTCATTCTGTCACTGATGGTAAGTTGGTTTGAATTCAGATTTAAATGCATTTTAGATTCATAATAACTTGCAGTCAAGGGATCATTTTCTTGACGTGGAAGAATCTATAAGAATTAGTATTTCATAAAATCTCCAAGTAGAATCCACTTGAAAATCTATTAGTCATGAAAAGTACATGGTGCAATTGAAACAATTGGGCCTCAATGAGTTGGACTTTATGATTCATTTCTGGATGCGCTTGTTGTAATTTGGGTTCAATTCACAAATTCTATACTTCAAGTTTGATTTACCTTGCTAACGATGCCAGCTGAAACTGTGCAAGATTTGTACACAGTTTTCTACCAATTGTAGTTACAGGCAGCTCTTATCAATAGATAATTTGCTGGAAGTTTGTATGCTCAATCATTGTTGGTTCAAAAGTTATATGGTTTAATTTGGGCAAGTCCCACAAAAATTGACTCTCCGAGTCTCTAATGCTATTCGCTCCATAATGAGTGATGTTGTCATATTTAATAGAAGAACTATGCTTGATCCTCAAGATTTACATAGAACTTTTGTAGGTAATTCATGTGAATGAATTCTGACATTTATATGCTTTGGCATATACCTTTGGTTAGACATGTTGCATAAATTTATCTTATACTTGTTCAAGTTTAACCTAAACTTCAACCAATGAATAACTTGTACGGAATAAAAAAAATATCTAATGCTTTATTTCTTTCCCTTCCATGAGAAGGTTCCCATTTTTGTAAGTTATTAACTGTTGCTTATAACAAGGAACGAAGAACATTAATTATTTTCTTTATGTCTGTGAACTTGTCCTGGTTGAAACTGTTACTACAGAAATCCCAGCTGTCCAAAATTGAGGAAATTTTTTGGTCATCTGTAGAATTTGTGGACTGATCGGATTAGGTAAATAGGAAAGATAAGAATAGGATTTTAATCATAAGATAAAGGTTGTCATAGAAGATCAGACAGTGAAGACAAAAGAGGAAACATGAGGCAGAGACAAAAATAGATACTATTGAAGGAGGTGTATCGTTAATTAAGCCATCAAAGAAGTATGCAACCAAACAGAAAACATAAATTTTGTTAAAAGGGGAGTTATCTTAGAACAACAACAATTCCATGACCATAACATAAATTTTGTTAAAAGGGAAGTTATCTTAGAACAACAACAATTCCATGACCATATTAATTTTGATTATCAGTTAATTTTCTAAATTTCCGCTTTTTTTTTTTTTTGCAATATTTATGAGCCATTTCTACAATATAATCTCTGTTATTCTCATGCATATGTGATTGTCCTCTAGTTGCCAGATTTGTAATTTTTATTGTTTGGTTTCAATGTAGAACCCGGAAGGTGGCTTTGCAACTTATGAATTGACCAGATCATATGCATGGTTGGAGGTTTGTATTGTTCCTGGAGGTTTTTGTTGTTCACAGCTTTCAGGAAATTATAAGTTCTTTCCAACTTCTTATTGTGGAAATTATTTATTGAACTATGGCTTAGGACTAGGTTATGATTTAATTATTCATTTGGTACAAAAGGGTCACCTATGTTGCACAACTAAGATTACATGGCAGCATGTTGTAATGACACATATTAGCATTTTCAATAATATAAACAAAAATTAGATAATGTATCCTAACTGACATAATCCTGTTAATTATACAAGCAGGAGCAAAGGAAAAGGAGAACATGTACTTTGGCATGGCAGCCAGAACAATATTAACCAGCATCAGTTTTGCACCCTTAGAGAGAGGATCCTTCCAAGTTGGAACCCTTTTCTCCTTTTGATACAAGATAGGAATCCGATCTCTTTAAGTAGTCTTAACTTGTCTGGTGGAGTATCTAGATAGAAAAAGAAAATGACCCTGGTTGCATTTGAATGCTAAATTTTATGACCCCATCACTTTCCCTTCCCAATAAGATAAGTTGTGCTTTGTCAAAAAGCTAGTTTATGACCTTGATAATTCCAAAAGCTACAAGCATCCATCATGCCGAAGATTTGATTGATTGATTTATTTATTTTGTGGAGCTTTCTTCATTTTGCTTAATATTCATGGCAAAGATTTTTATGACGCTGATGATAAAGCAACAAATATCCAGTTATTTATAAAGATATATCTAAACAATGCCAACTTGTCATGCCTCATAATATATTTGGTAATTGACAAAGTTTGCATGTCATTTGATATCATTCATTGCTGCATATGCAATTCATTTGTTGCTTTTTTTTTTTAAAAAAGTTTGTTGGATACAATTGCTTATTAGAACTAGATTTTTGGCATATGCAAATGCACGTGAAAATAAAAATTATGAAATTTTACTGTTTAATTATGCAATTTGCACTATAAAAGTGTGAATGTTAACGCATGATTATATTTATCATTATTAATTTAATTTTATTTCAATTGCTAATGACAATATCGTCTTGCTAAATGAACGCTTTAATATCTTTTATCAACTATTAAATTTAAAAGTCACGCTTATCATCCACCTGCACATGCATAAATCACGCCAAATTCACTAACACACAATATTACGCATATAAAAGACAAAAAATAAATAAATATCAAATTAATATCACGATTTACACAGGATAACCCATATTAAAGTGACGTATTTCTTTAAAACAACCATGATGTATTTTAAAACATAACTTTTATTTTTTAAAGGCAAGGTGATGCACGTGCAAAATTAATAATTTAAGAGGGAGAAGCCAATGAGGTCTACCTCACTAGTAAATGGGTGGGAGTAGGTTGTGGGGGGTCCAAGATTCAAGTCCCGGATATAGCCTATGTTCAAAAATAAAGGGAAAAGAAAACGATTGATATCCTAGAAAATTATATTCACAAATAAGACATATTTAAAATTTATAAATATACATATATAAGTTAGTAGATTAAGATTATTAAGGATTATTTCCATGTAATCCTATTTAAATGCAAAATTAAATAACTTTTACATGTGCTAAGAAATTACACTTTTATAATAGTTCATCTGTAAAGTTAGAAGAGATAATGACTTGTCAAACTTGTACGTGAGAGGAGCATTTTCTAAAAGAGAGACAATAAAAAAGTGAGAGAAGAGTAACACAGCCATTGTATGGATTATGGTGGGACCCGCACTTTTTAAGGCACTAATCCTCCATGCAATGCTTCAACACTGTGGGTCCCAATCTATAGCAAATGGTGTTAGGATTATGACGTGAATACGTTGTGAAAGTTGATTAATGTCAGATTTGGTTGTTTCCTTTTCTGGATCTGTTTTGAGTCCGAGTTGGATTCAATTTTTTTATCCTGATTGAAGGTGTTCTGAGTCTGAGTTGGATTTAAGATTTCTTTATTCTGATTGAAGGAGTTTGTTTAAGATTAAGAGAGTTCTATAGTTATAAATAACCACTTAGGGGTGGCCTTCAATATATTCCAAGAGAATCCCATGAATTTGTAATTCTAAAAGGTGTAATTCATCTAGGTGAGAAATTCGTGAGAGAAGCTTAACCACAAGGGTTTGCTGTTCTTGACGACCATCAAGGGCTTGTAACTTCTCAGCGTGAGGTGTAAGTAATTCTTATTATACTCTCCAAAGTTTTAATAAAGTTTCTCCTCCTTCTCCCGTGGACGTACACACGATCTGTTTGATCGGTGGAACCACGTTATATTGTGTGTTGACTTTCTATCTATTTTAGAATATTTTCTTCTCTTTTTTAAGTTAACTTAGTAGATCATGTGGTTCGTATCCGCTGCGCCGCCCCAATCGATCTGGTCGTCGGGGCATCCTCTCATGAAATCATAACAATTGATATCAGAGCAAGATCAACTTAAAGATGTCTGCGATCAAGTTTGATATTCAGAAGTTCGATGGCGTCATCAATTTCAGCAGATGACAGATTTAGATGAACGCCATTCTTACCCAGAGCGGTTTGCAAAAAGCACTACTCGGGAGGGAGAAAGGCCTCAAGACATGAAAGAAGAAATTTGGCAGGAGTTAGATGAAAGTCTTGACAACTATTCAGCTTTGCTTGATGGACAAAGTGTTGGATGAGTTTTCTACGGAGAAAACAGCATTCTCGCTGAGGGAGCGACTTCAGGACCACTATCTGAAGAAGTCATTGGCGAATCGATTGATTCTGAAGCAGCGTCTCTTTCTTCTTCGCATGCATGAAAGTACACCTATAAGTCTCACATTGCAGAATTCTTCTCTATTATAATGATCTAGATAAGATAAAGGCTAAAATAGAAGATGAGAATCAAGCACTTTTATTACTTTATTCTTTACCTTCTTCACATAAGAGCTTTAGGGAAGCTATCATCTATGGAGGCAAGTCAACAATCAAGGTCAATGAGGTCAAAGAGCATCTACTCAATAAGGATAAAATTGACACCCAGTTGAAGGATGAGTCTCATCATGATGATTTCAGGCATGTTCATTATTTAGGAAGAAGAATAATAATAGAAGTTCCACGGATAACTTAAAATACAAGAATTTGACGTGCAACTATTATCAGAAGAAGGGGCGCATTAGATCTGAGTATTGGCTTCGAAAGAAAAAATAATCAGATGCTAATATCACTGAACTGGTTGAAGAAGATAAAGAACAGTGCGGCGTTCTATCTGTTACAGACAGACTAACTAGTAACAAAGATAGATGGGTCATATATTCTGAATGTTCACAGCATATCAGTTCCAATAGGAAGATATTCTCTTCGTACACTTCGATATAAAGGGGAGAAGTCTTTATTGAAAATTCTGCTACAAGCAAGGTAATTGGCGAAGCAAAAATTCAGTTTCGGTCTCATGATGAATGCATCACACTACTCTTCAAGACGTTCGTCATATTCCCGAATCAAGGTACAATCTCATCTCTCTTGGAGCCCTATATAGAGAAGGGTTTTATTTCAGTTCGAAAGGTGATCTTATAAAAGTTCATAAGAGGCCCATGTGATATTTCAAGCCGAACGTGTCGGCAATATGTATATGTTGCAGAATTCGAAAATTACAGTTGGTAGATTGCAGTTATCCTCGGCTTCAAAAGCAATGGTTGTGAAACAATCAGAGACTATGATAGATTTAAGTTCGGATGTTCAATTGTACCCCGAAGGAAGATTGGGGCTAGGCGTGCAACAAGGTATCCAGATTGTTACTCCTATGGTGGAGCAAATTCTCATAGATCTTGTGTAGATCAAGGAGATCATTGGGTAATAAAGTTCAGGTTGGGCCTAAACTTATTCGATCTAACCAAGATGTGAACCCCATGAGGGGGTCATAGAGAAAAGAGAGTGAGATGGAGATGAAGTCAAGTTTGTTCAATTGTGCGTGGATTCGAGCACATGGACCATAGTGGCCATTTCGGACTTAGATGTATTCAAGTCAAGGGGAGATTATTAGAATTATGACGTGAATACGTCGTGAATGTTGATTAATGTCGGATATGACAGTTTTCTTTCCTGGATCTGTTTTGAGTCCGAGTTGGATTCAACTTTTTTTTATTCTAATTGAAGGTGTTTTGAGTCCGAATTGAATTCAAGTTTCCTTTATTCTGATTGAAGGAGTTTGTTTAGAATTATGAGAGTTCTATAGTTTATAAATAACCCTTAGGGGTGGCCTTCAATGTATTCCAAGAGAATCCTATGAATTTTTTATTCTTAAGGGTGAAATTCATCTAGGTGAGAAGTTCGTGAGAGAAGCTTAGTCATAAGGGTTCGCTGTTCTTGGTGGCCATCAAGGGCTTGTAATTTCTCAGTATGAGGTGCAAGTAATTTTTATTGTACTCTCCCAAAATTTTAATAAAGTTTCTCCCCTTCTCCTGTGGACGTACACACGATCTGTTTGATCGGTGGAACCACGTTATATTGTGTGTTGGACTTTTATTTACTTTGAAATATCTTCTTCTCTTTTTCAAGTTGCCTTAATAGATTCTGTGGTTCATATCTGCTGCGCCGCCCCAATCGATCCGGTCGTGGGGGCATCCTCCCCTGAAATCACTACAAATGGGGGGGCATCATGTGTGTGGTCAAATATGTGTGCGCACGCGTTTGTGAGAGAGAGATGGTTCTCTCGCAGGCTCTTTGTAATTTGCCTGTGGGGCCCACGTTAGAAATGGAAGGGGAAAAAATCAAAACGCAGTTGGTCGCCACGGCTGGCTTCGCTCATGAATTGGCATTGTGGTAGTAGAGATTATTGCACATAGATATCATTGAATATGGTTAATATTTATCACAACTTAATGCATGTCCCAGAGGTCTTGAGCTAAGAGAATATAGCATATTGCCTGCCATTCCTTTGTTGTGTTTACTAAGAAAACATCACTTAACAAGTCCTATTATTAACAGATTAATACTTCTGATCCCTAATTGTTTCGCAGGCCCATTGCCAATGGCTTAGATCTTTATATCAGTTTTGAATAGAAGATACTACAATTTGCACTACATGTGTAACAGTGAGATTTGTGTCTATTTGATGAGATTTATTATATTTGTGGAATGTATCAAATATTCAAATGTTACTATAATAGTTGCAACCCTCAGAAAATTTTGAGCTTATAAAGCCTCTTTGAATTTTCATGATGTTCAGTCCTCTATACATTTACTGTTAGTCAGCAAAGTCTATGCACATCACCTCTGGAGCAAAATGGTTATTATGTTTTTTTTTTTTTGGCTTTTACTTTCCATGATGATATTAAAATGTATGTATATGTGCTATGTTTTCTAATCAGATCATCAATCCTGCTGAATCATTTGGAGACATTGTTATCGATTACCCGTAAGATCTGATTTGCTCAAAATTTACTTTGAAAATTTCTTTTGTTACCTTTATTTTCTTGTTGTAACAACGTAGTGCCTGATTGCAGATATGTTGAATGTACATCAGCATGTATCCAGGCACTGACATCATTTAGAAAATTATACCCTGGACATCGGAGAGAAGAGATAGAAAATTGCATTGCGAAAGCAGTCCGTTTCATTGAAAAGATCCAAGAGTCTGATGGTTCATGGTTTGTACTACCACTCTCCTAATTCTGGTGGAAATTTTTTCCAGTTGCTACTCTATCGATGACCATATTTCTGCATTTCCAATCTGACTCAGAATCCATGATTACTAAGCCTAATTCCTAACAGGTATGGCTCTTGGGGTGTTTGCTTCACATACGGAACATGGTTTGGAGTAAAGGGACTGATTGCTGGTGCCAAAACCTACCAGAACAGCTCTTGCATCCGGAAAGCATGTGATTTTCTGCTGTCAAAACAATTGCCTTCAGGTGGTTGGGGAGAGAGTTATCTTTCATGTCAAAACAAGGTAAACTTTTTGGAATTATGAATCTATGACCCATGTTGCATAGGTACTTCAATAAAGGAGCCGCTTCTGTAACAGATAGATATCTGACATTCGGGTACTCAATACTTTATGGATACTTGTCGAATACTCTTTTGAATGTATCATGAAATTATATAACAGCCTTGATGTATCCTAGATGTACCTGAGATGTATTTGCGATTAAGAAGTTAAAATTTCTAATGCCTGATTACTAATGCGTGAGTGGTCTCACAATTTCATTTGATTTCTATAGGCATTTATGTTATTTTTGTCCACTTCCTTAATAAAAGATTATGATTATTAGGGTAACTATTAGTTTATGTTAAACTCTTTGTTAGATTAGTTACCTAACTAGGAGTCATATTGTTTTATGTATTATGAGTCCTATAGTTATCTAATTAGGAGTCATATTGTTTCATGTATTAAGAATCATATAGTTACCTAATTAGGAGTCATATTTTTTTATGTATTAGGAATCTTATAGTTACCCAATTAGTAGTTATATTTCTTTATGTATTAAAATTTTTACTTATATTATGAGTTGTAATTGTATTTGTTTATAAATAAGAATATAAAGAAAGGATTTATGAACTCTCGCAGATCTTTTCCTCTAAAATTCTGATATGGTATCAAAGAGCAGATTGTAGCTCACATGAGATTGGAGTGCAATGTGAAGCCCGACAAGTGAGTTGGGAGTTGGCCAAAGTCTTGTTTCTCACGAATTGTGGAGATTCGTGGATAGTACTGTGTCAGTGCAACATAGATTATGACTAACCTAAACTGCCTTCCCTCGTCATAGAGCCCATTACATTTAAGATTTTCTCAAATATAACCTTTGTTATTCAATCCATTTTCTGTTCATAACTCAGGGAAGTTGACATTCAACTTTTTATTTGGACATCAAAAGTACCTGATACTCTACATTGCACGACTGACCTTCAAGTGTTGATACCTTTACAATGTTTACATGTTTATCATATGTCACTTTGTCTGAAACTTTGGCTTAGGTAATGTGTCATATGCTTTGTATAATCATGATACGCTTGTCAAATCACGTAATCGGACTCTGTATCTGAATAATATTCTCCATGAAATTCCTTAGGTGCTCAGTGTTGAATTAATACATTTCTTTATCTGACTACAGGTCTCATGCACCCATTCTGCCATTCTCCTTTATTGCCTTTCAACTTTTTCTTTTAGCTCATTATATGCAGATATCCAAAATCAGTACTTTCTTGCTAACTTGTTGACTAAACATAAAATCCATCCCAACGGCAACGGTATGTTAATTAGCATATTTCTTTAGAAGATTATGTTCCCAGATCTCTCATGGGATTTATAATGTTGCAGAGGCTCATATATTTGTGAAGTTACTATTTTATTCTTTATTAATACTTCTTTCCTGAGTCTTTCTTCCTAGTTACAGTAGCTTCTCTTCGCATTCTGTTTCAACAACTAACTTTCCTTTTTAGTAGTTACCTCGCCTGTTCTCATATATGTGTTAGATCTTCCAATGCATCAGTGTTTTACTGTTAGCATCTGCATACTTGGGAATGCTTTGTTATGTGACTGAGTTAGATTTAGAGTATTGGTGACAATTAAAGAACTACTTGAAATGCTATAAGTTTGAGTATAAATCATTTGACAACTGTATTTTCACCTGTTTGATTGCTATTTTGATATTACAGACCTTTTCTTCACTCTTTTTAACAGGTCTATACAACTCTTGAGGGCAACAAAGCGCATGCAGTGAACACTGGATGGGCCATGTTGACACTGATTGATGCTGGGCAGGTCTGTCTCATGCAAAGCACATTTTCAAGTTTGCTGAATATAACAAACTCTCTCTCTTTTTTTTTTGTCAGAATCTGTCTTACCACTTTCATATAGCTTTTTAATTAAACTTTTGTCGTGACTCATTTGCACTTACCCAGTTGCCTACTCATGGGGCCGATATGTCTCCTTATTATATTTTATTATATGGACCTGTAGGTTCTGGTATTACTTTCATATGATGTCAATACAAACCGTTTCTCACGAGCGCCAAACTTACCACTATCATATTTGTTAAGATTAGTTATTAGTATTGGGTTATTAAGTTATTACCCATACATCACCGTGTCTTCTATATATACCTTGTACCTTCTCTTATGTTAATAAATCAATTCTTATTCTAGGGTTTCTATTTCTCTACATGGTATCAGAGCAATTTTAACAGGGGTGGACACATGACAAATTTAATGAAACAAACTCTTGTTTAGTACCTGTCATATGAGATAAGACTCTTGAGTCTAATATCCAGGACTTTTGAGAAAAGACAGTATATGCGTGCATATCTAAAGCAGATGCATGAGTCGCTGAAAGATTGTTCTCAGAGAACTCTAACTGTCAGAGTCTATCATACTCCTCCTACAATAGTACAATCGTGAAAGAGTCAGGAATAGCAGATGAAGAACTCTGAGGAGAACCACAAGGGGCAGGAGAACTAGAATTAAATAGATGTGCCTATTCAGGACGTCCAAATTTCTCTCAGTACTTTTCAGAGATGTGATTCTTACGTCCACAATGCCTACATCACCGGGGCCTTTCTCAGAGGCATTCTGTTTGCTTCCATAAGATTCACGTCTCATCTCCAATGAATCCACATCCTCATCCTCCAAAATCGTAGCCACGACTACGACCACAACCTCTGTTACGATCAGAAATCATGGCAGACTCCTCAATAGATGATGCAGATGAAGCCTCGGATTCAGTAGATATCTGAGTGTCCTAAAATATTTATGGTCTGATGCTATGTTAAGTGGTTGTCATCTGATTAATAGAATGCCCTCTTCTGTTCTCAATAAAAAATCTCTCTTTTCTTATCTATTTCCTAATAAAATATCTCTCTATGACTCCCCGTGTTTTTGGCTGCACTTGTTTTGTTCAGGACTTGCCTCCTATACTAGACAAATTATCTCCTAGATCTATAAAATGTAGCTTTGTTGGGTATTTTAGAACGCAAAAAGAATATCGGTGCTATAATCCCTCCACTGGGAAATATTTGGTGTCTGCTGATGTTACGTTATTTGAGTCAGTCCCATATTTCTCTCTACAGGTTCCAATCACTATATCTAAGATTGTTCCTCTGTCACCAATTGTGTCGCTGCTTACACCTGCTTCTACTGTTTCTTCGCTAGTTGAAACTCAAGATCCCCTGCAGCCAAGCCAGTTTGGAATTTCAGATACGTCTACACTGATTGCTCAAAGGTTCCTGCCTCCGAACTAGTTCCGGCTATCCCCTCTCCAGTAGACGGTCCGCCTCCACCATTAGTATCTCCCTCTAATCTTGATATTTTCATTGCCTTTCGGAAAGGTAAACGGTCTTGCACTGATCATCCCATTTCAAATTTCATTTCTTGTGATTATCTTAACCCCACTTTTTGTTAGTGTGCCATATCGTTGTCTTCTGAGTCTATACCCAGGTCTTATACAGAGGCTTTATTGGTACCTGCTTGGAAGCAGCCTATGGATGAAGAGATTGAAGCTCTTGCTTTTAGAGAAACTTGCGAGTTGGTTTCAGCACCATCACATACTGTTTTGTTAGCTGTCGTTGGGTCTTTACTTTAAAGTACCGCCCAGATGGATCTGTGAATAGATATAAGGTTAGGCTCGTAGCCAAAGGTTATACTTAGACATATGTCATTGACTATTTTGATACATTATCGCCAGTTGCTAGGATGAATACTATTAGGATTCTATTATCCATTGTTGTTAATCTGTCATGGCCATTGTTCTAACTGGATGCTAAAAACACTTTCTTGTATGAAGATCTTCAGGAGGAAATTTATATGGAGCAACCCTTAGGCTATATTGCTCATGGAGGAACAAAAGTCTGTCATCTCAAGAAGGCCATATATGAACTCAAGCAGAGTCCAAGGGCATGATTTGAGAAGTTCAGCCTCTGTTATTGGATTTCACCGGTATTATTCAGATCACTCTGTTTTTGTTCGCCATACAAAGTCTGGCATCGTAATTCTGGCTCTTTATGTTGATGATATTTTGCTGACTGGTAATGATTCAGCTGAGCTACTGGAGACTAAGCAGTACCTTAAGTGTCATTTTGTGATCAAGAATATGGGACGTCCAAAATACTTTCTGAGAATTGAAGTTGGACATAAAAAACACAGTATAATTCTTTCCCAGCGAAAGAATGCTCTAGATCTTCTTGAGGAAGTAGATTTTTTGGGATGCAAGTCTGATATCACTCCAATGGAAGCCAGTGTGAATTTATGATTTGATGACAGTCATGCACTTGATGATCCAAGAAGATATAGAAGATTAATTGAAAAGCTGATATATCTCACGATTTCTAAGCCAGACATAACTTTTGTTGTAGGGGTACTGAGTAAATTCATGCATCAGCCCAAAAAGACTCATTAGCTAGTTGCGATAAGGGTTTTTACTTACATCTAGAGTTGCTCAGGAAAAAGGTTGGTGTACAGAAAATATGAGCATGTATGTATTTTTGGATATTCAAATTCAGGATATGCTGGTGACCGAGGAGACATTAAGTCTACTACTGGACATTGCACCTTTATTTGAGGAAATCTGGTGACTTGGAGGAGCAAAAAGCAGGATGTTTGTCTCGCTCGAATGCAAAAACTGAGTATAGAATTATGACTCATACGATATGCGAGATGGTGTAGTTAAAAAATCTCCTGATGGAGCTTGATTTCAGACAATCTGGGCCATGTCTATGCACTGTGATAATCAATTTGCTATCTATATTGCCCAAAATCTTGCAGTCTATGTAAAAAATAAAAACATTAAAATTCATTGTCATTTTGCAAGATATGCTTAGACAAAGAAGCTGATTACATTTTAGTTCACATTGTCTTCAAAGCAGTTGGCTGATCTCTTACCAAAACTGCCTCACCTCAGGTATTTTCTAATTTATGTAACAAGTTGGGCATGTTAGATCTCTATGCTCCAATTTGTGGGGGAGTGTTAAGATTAGTTATTAGTACTGGGTTATTGGGTTATTATTCATATACTTATATATGTTGGCCCAATGGCCTTCCACTCTAGTTTTGATGATGATCAACACTCATGTAGTTATGTTTACTAATATTCTTGTGTTTCTAAGTTTCAGATCATTAACAGGATATTAGTGGGTGATTAGCTTCAACAAGATGATTAGAAGCTATTCTTGATGATTCCGGTGCCAAATCTTAAAGATCATACCTTTGCACTTGGAGAATCACGGAGTTTTGGAGCAAGTCTACTTGAAGATAAAGATCGTCAAGAAGACTTAGGTATCCTAGTTTAGATAGAGTTTTAGATCCATTTGTAAAGCTTAGTTTAGTTGATATGCTCAAGTGAACACAAAACACACACGTTTTATGATTTGATATTTGGTTTTCATGAATAATAGATCAAAACAAGTTTACTTTATACCTATGTATATTAGATATGGTCTAGATATACATACATGCTTTAAACTTGCTAGACAAACTTATTTTGACTATCCTATTCATGTTTTGGAAAAATCAAGTTTGACAAAATACAAGTTTTGTTTTTGATAAAATTGGCAAGACACAAAAATGAATTGATATGATTGATATATGTCTTGAAATTTTTATCACAAGTTTGGTTATCAAAGTAAAATGATAAAACAAGTTTTAGAAAAACATATTTTTAGAAAAACAGTTTTTATTGTGATTAAAACTATTTTTTAGATTTACTGTGATTTTATGGGATTTTTATTGAGTGAAAAGACCTATTTTCAAATCCCGTATCTGTGCAGATCTGCACTGTGCCTGCCAGGCCGGACCGGTCGACCGGACCGGTCGACCGCACCAAGTGGCCGGTCGACCGGGTCGGTCGACCGATGTGCACAGACGTGCACGCTGGCTACACATTGTAGTCGGTCGACCGGACCGGTCGACCGAGTTGAGAGTTCAACTCTCAGGATGTTTCGGTCGACCGGGCCGGTCGACCGCTAGTGCCCAACGGTCACTTTTCTGACCGTTGGCGGTCGACCGGGCCGGTCGACCGACGCCTGTCAGAGCTGCCAGCTCAGCTCTAACGGCTAGTTTTCTGTTTGGCCTATATAAACTCCATCTCTTTGGGGATTTTGGCCAAGTTTTTTAAGAGAAAAATTACCAGTTTTCTGAACTGTTTAAAAGAGTTTTCAAAAGAGTTTTAAGTGCAAAAACTTCTCATCTTTATTTGTTTTGGGTTTTTGGAAAATCAAAGAAAACTAGGTTTTGGGATTTTGATTTGGTATTTCATTTTCTATCATATACAAGTGATTTCCCAAATAGTTTTTCTTTGTTGCTTGTTTCCAAAAACACTTTGATTCCACACTTGAGCTATATCATCTATCCTAAACTATTAGGATCTTGTTTTTGTGGAAAAAGAAAAGAGAAAAAGAAAGAGAAGAGTTTGAGGTTGTTTGTTGTAAACCTCTTTGTTGTAAACACCCTTTTATTTGTGAATCCCTCTTCGGTAGAGGTGATCGGGTGATTGAGTTGTATCCCTCAAGTGTGAGGTGATAGTGTTGGTTGTGAGCCTCTTCGGTAGAGGTGTTGTGGATTGTGGTTGTTGTAGCCTCGGTGGCTTTGTAAGTTGAGAGAGGAGTTTGGTACTCCTTATAGTGGATTGGGAAATCCTACACGGTGGTGTAGGCGGGGATGTAGAGCAAGGTGCTCGAACCTCGAAACATATCTTGGTTTTTGCGTTTGATCCAATTGTCTCTCAACTCTACTCTCTTTACATTTGTGCAAGCATCATTCATTTTATACAAGCATTATTCTTTCATAGCATTCATATTATATACATTGCTTGTGTTGCCTTGCATCTTTCATATTGTAATTTATTCTTGATTGCTTGGCTTGATTGTGAGTGCACATTCCTTGGATTGCTTGTGTGTGTGTGCCTAACTTATACTCATCCAATAAGAGCTTCACATAGCGCCTCAACCCATTTCAAGGGGAATCAAGAGGAGTTAGTCCAGAGCCTCGCAAGGGGAATTCGGCTACACTTGTTGTATTGTATTAGTTTGTGCAACATTTGCATTAGCTTCCGCATTTAGAGCACTTAGTTTGCATTTAGTTTCTTAGATTAGCACTTACACCTATTCACCCCCCCTCTAGGTGTTTTACAATATACCCACCTTGTCTTCTATATGTACCTTGTACCTTCTCTTATGTTAATTAATCAATTCCTATTCTAGGGTTTCTATTTCTCTACAATATTATCTTACCACTATCATATAGTTCTCTAATTAAACTTTACGTGATTCATTTGCACTACCTAGTTGCCTACTTCATGGGGTCAATATCCCTTGTTATTATATTTTATTATATGGACATGTATGCTCTGGTGTTATTTTATTGATGTCAATTCAAACTGTTTCTCATCAGCCCCTAACTTTTAGGAAACAAAATGCTTTGGAGCTTGTTTTCCCTTTAATAATGTAATTTGATATTATTTGTGATTTGGAATTTCAAGGTGTGCTGTAGCCTATACAGACCTATGATTTTTATTTGAAACAATGAAAATTTTTTGAGAGGAGTCATGTGTATGTTAAATTTTCTAATCTAAGCTTTAGAATAAGGTTCGTACACGTGCTGATGGCTTTTGTGTGAAATATATCTATGATTTTTATTTGAAACAATGAGATAAATTTGAGAGGAGCGATGTGTATGTAGTTTTTCTAGTGTGAGTTTTAGAATAAGGTTTGTATGTGTGCTGATGGATTTTGTGTGAAATGACAATGGAATCTGAAAGAAGTTCTATTTGTACCAAGCATGTCTCTTGAGTCTTGAATCTTTCTATCTAGCATAATAGATTCTCCAAGTATTCTCTATTAAAAAAAGCTGTATAATTCTTTTCACAGGAGGTTTGAATTAGTTAAACTTTTAGAGAAGTTTTCTTGCCAAGAGCAAGGTCACCAGTTGGCAGGTTTATGAAAGAAAACGGTGAGAACAAGTTAAATAAATTTTAACTTTCAAGGGGTGGATTCCAAGGAAAGCTTTGACCTTTTGCTGGTTATAGTCCTTCTATTAGCTCCTGTTTGCGTATAGTTTGCATATTAGTGCATAGTTTAACTCTGCATTAAATAGTTATCATGTTGTGTTGGAGCCACTCCCATCATAAAATGCAAAGTTTCTAAATCATGCAGGCTGAGAGAGATCCAGAGCCTTTGCACCGTGCAGCAAAAGAATTGATAAATATGCAGATGGAGAACGGTGAATTCCCTCAACAAGTAAGTCACAACTTATATTGCTCGCCAACCAAACTCGAGGTAGCAAATCATTGGAGTGCTTTTAAACAGCATTGATATCCCGAACACATCACAATCAAACAGTATAGTCTTGGTGCACTTTCTACTGAAGTTTTGTTTCAATCGTGGTCACATTTTAACACAGCCATCTTTGTGTTTGCTTGCCTGTTGCAGGAAATTATGGGAGTCTTCAACAGAAATTGCACGGAAAGCTATTCAGCATACCGAAACATTTTCCCAATCTGGGCTCTTGGAGAGTATCGCACCAGGGTTCTGTCTCCCTCTAAGAACCAGTAACAGCACTCGCAGGCCTGACGGAAAAACGGTTCGCAAATCATTCAACTGTGATGTTCCCCGTGCTCAACGTGTGATGTTCCCATGAGAGATTCACATGTTAATGAACAGCTCCTACATAGACTTCTCATGTATCTATGTGTAATACCCGTATTTTGTAATACATGACTTAATAAGAATAATCATATTTTAATATGTATGTATATACATATGGTGTAAAATATTGTATTGTTTATCTTATGTGTTATGACTACTAATTTTTATTATCATTAAGGATTAATTTAAATCATTACTCTTAAGATGCAATTAGTACTATTGCCATTTCATTTATACTTTTCCAAAGTCCATACTTATTCTTTTTCTTTTTCTATTTTTTTCCTTGGCCCAAAACAAGCCCAAGTCAAGGCCTTAACCTATTACCCTATACCCATGCGCATTAGCATGCCACTACCCAAACCCAAACCCGTTACCAATAACCCAATTCCTTTCCCTGTATAATCCTACTCTTAACCAAAACCTAACCCTATTATTAATTCTTCTCCCCTTCCTCTTAATCTTCACAGCCGCCATCTCCATGTTGTGCTGCCCCTCGTATCAACCCCAGAGTCCCCACCTCTGAGCCAACGGCACCTTACCACCGCCTTATGCCATGGCCATTACAACAACGCCCCTTTTCCCTTCATGCACCTGCAAAACTAGGCCGTTGCACGCCTCACCCATGCCCTGGCAACCCATCACAATGTCCACGGCCTCCTCCACACCTCCCTCCACATCCCCACGACCTCCACAACACCATCGAAGCACGAGCAAGCCATCGTCCACCTCCATGAACTCTGTCGGCGTTGTCGCGAGTTCCGCGAACACAAGCCACCAAAAGCATGGATAATGTCTCCAACCAATCAGTTTCAGTAACTTAGGTTCATGATTGACATGTGTAGTAGGCGTAGTATGAGATGCGTCTATTACAAGTGGCAATTGGTGTTCACTGACATAATAATAATAATGAAATGTTCATAATGTACTGTGATCGATTGTATTCACCTGATACATATGATATGATAGACATCTGATACATGCATGATATGATAGATACTTGATTGTACTCATGACCTGATTATACATCTGATTCTGTTACTGACTACTCTTATACTGTCCATCCAATTTTGTATGTTATTTCAGTCTTATTCCAGTATATATTTTCATCATCTGCTCACACGTTATATGCAGGTGCACCTTCCCCTTTATTCTCACATATTCACTGGGAGTTCTGGCTCCCCGAATTTTCACATCCAGGTCTATGTATGTTACCTTGCTGATCAGGTATTTCTGAGAAGATCACAGGCATCTCGAGGAGCTCATAGTTCTCTTTATTCAATTATCTAATTTGGGTATTATTTCTTGCCTTCCCTATTTATTCATGTCGATTCTCTATATCGTTTAGACTCAGTGTATTCTATTGATTATTCATAAAATAGTGAAATCATATGTAGAAATTTATATGTACTTTGCAGTGATGTTGATTCATCGTAGTGATTATATAGCTTGTACGGGTTACTTTAGGCTTAGCGTGTATACGTGGGGTATTCTCCTCGCGTATATACGTTGTCGACTCTCGTCACGATTCCGTTTACACATATATTTTGGGAAGCGGGGCGTAACAGGGTTTTCTTGGTATCAAAGTCAGGTTTGACATAAAAAATAGGACCTAGTTCATACCTGTGACCTGATATATGTTATATTTACACTACAATATAAACATATAATATTTATACGATGATATCTTGAGAATTGATCGTCCTATCTTTGAAATTTCATCTTTTTGAATCTCTTAATGTTCCTGATTCTAACTTCCCTCCTAGAGTGATCTGAATTCTTCTTTTTGATTATAATTTCATCACAATTCTATTTCTTGATTTTTGTCTCTTAGAACTAGTTACTCTATTTTGAAGGTGGCAACAGAGATCAGAGCGCGCAGCGGAAGCGTGGTGGTCCCATGATGCAGTGAGAAGCGGCGTGAAAACTTTATATTCTCTCTTAATTTTGTTTCTTTTTATCATTCCCTACTTCTTTGAAATTTCGAGGACAGAATTTTTATAAGGTGGGTAAAATGTAATACCCGTATTTTGTAATACATGACTTAATAATAATAATCGTATTTTAATATGTATGTATATACATATTATATAAATATTGTATTATTTATCTTATGTGTTATGACTACTAATTTTTATTATCATTAAGGATTAATTTAAATTATTACTATTAAGATGTAATTAGCACTATTACCATTTCATTTATACTTTTCCAAAGTTCATACTTATTCTTTTTCTTTTTCTATGTTTTTCCTTGGCCCAAACCAAACCCAAGTCAAGGCCTTCACCGTTACCCTATACCCATGCCCATTAGCATGCCACTACCCAAACCCAAACCTTACCAATAACCCAAATTCTTTTCCCTATATAATCTTATTCTTAACCAAAACCTAACCATATTATTAATTCTTCTCCCCCTTCCTCTTAATCTTCACAACTGCCATCTACATGTTGTACTCCCCCTCTCATCAACCCCAAAGTCCCCAGCTCCAAGCCAACGCCGCCTTGTCGCCGCCTTACGTCGTGGCCGCCTTAGCAGCGCCCCCTTCTCCCTTCATGCACCTGCAAAACCAGGCCGTTGCACACCTCCCCCATGCCCTGGCAGCCCATCACCATGTTCACGGCCTCCTCCACACCTCCCTCCACATCCCCACGACCTCCACAACCACCATCGGAGCACAAGCAAGTTGTTGCCACCTCCACGAACTCCGTCGGCGTTGCAGCGAGTTCCGCCAACACAAACCACCTAAAGCATGGATAACATCTCCAACCAATCAGTTTCAATAACTTAGGATCCTGACTGACATGTGTCATAGACGTAGTATGAGATGCGTCTATTACAAGTGGCAATTGGTGTTCGCTGACATAATAATAATAATAATAAACTGTTCATAATGTATTGTGACTGATTATATTTACCTGATACATATGATATGATAGACATCTGATACATGCATAATATGATAGACACTTGATTGTACTCATGACTTGATTATACATCTGGTCTGTTATTGACTGCCCTTATATTGTCCATCTACGTTTTGTATGTTATTTCAGCCTTATTCAGTATATATTTTCATCATCTGCTCACACGTTATATGCACGTCCACCTTCCCTTTTATTCTCGCGCATTCATTGGGAGTTCTGACTCTTTGAATTTGAATATCCAGGTTTATGTATGTTACCTTACTAATCAGATATTTTGGAGAGGATCACAGGCATCTCGAGAAGCCCAGAGTTCTCCTTTTTCGATTATCTGATTTGGGTATATTTCTTACCTTCCCTGTTATTCATATTTATTCTTTAAATCGTTTGGACTCAGTTTATTCTATTGATTATTCAAAAAATAGTGATACATGTGTAGAAATGTATATGTACTTTGCAGTGATATTGATTCATCGTAGTGATTATATAACTTGTGCGTCGTGTATACGTGGGGTATTCTCCTCGCTACAAACGTCGCGACTCCGTTTCCACATATTTTGGGAAGCGGGATGTGACACTATGCAAACTGGTTCTCATGTGAGTTCAAGAGATTGAAAAGCATTGGGAACAGATGGCCTGTGTACAGCAATAAACATTGGAATAAGATTTGCAGTGATTAGCACAGCATGTTTCGTTCTTTCGTTCTTCATGTGCAGGTTGCATGGTGACCACGAGCAGACTGCGGGCACAGGAGCATTGTTCTCTCAGCATACTCAGCGCCATTAGTGTCGAAATCAGGTGAAAGTTCATAATAGTTTTCTGGAAATTAAGCCGCAAATAAAAATCTGATGTCCTTCTCTACTCTTTGTCAGACTCATTTTAGTCAGGTATCTGCACGGGCGAGAATAAAATAACCTGGCAAACGTTTTCTTGTTTGCATTTATCGCTTTATTTTTATTCTTTTTTAAACATTAGAATTATATAAATGTCACCAAATAATTTTATATAAATTAATGTTAGAAAAAGCACAAAACAAACTAAAACCAACAGAGCTTAATTCACGAGGTAAAAACACTCTTTTTTCTGAGTGAGAGATTTTTCTCTTTAAACGCAACGTTCACTGTCTGTCACTGTCAGCTCACAAGAGTAGTTATAATCTATGCATTGCTTGTCGAGTACCACCCGCGAAAAACAGGCCATGTTCAAATCAAAATACAGCTCACAGAAAAAGGAAAAAGAAATGAAAAAAAAAAAATTGTTTGCATCCGCAAGCAACTCACGGGTCATCATGAACCCTCCCAATTCCGGCCTCTCGCGACTCTTGTTTTGCCTCTTCATTAAAATCGATTGAAGGGAAGTTTTCTTTCGTGACTCATATAAAAAGTTTATCTGTCTGTTTCTGTTTTCATCGATCTCCTCCTTCTTCTTCTCTTAGTTTTTCTCCTTCTTTCATCTTCTTTTTTCTCTTTCTGATGGGGACATCACACCAGTACTGATTATCTTTTCATGATTTAGTCTATTTTTGAGTTTAGCCTTTTCTTTATTATAAAACTTAGTCTCACATCGGTTTTGATGGGAAAGTTCACTTTGTAAGAGCCTATATAAAGAGACTCAACTCAATGAATAAACAGACAATGATTAAATAAAACTTTTTCAGTTAAAATTTCAGAGCTCTTGGGTTCTTGAGATTGGGTGTGAAACCCGTGGTGTAAGGGGTGTGAAGCCCGCGTAAGGGGTGCGAAGCCCAAAGTTATCTGGTTCTTTCTCCAACCCTAATCTCTCTTTTCATTTTATTTCTTGTAAGACTCTAGTTTTTCTTTTTATTTGTATTCGAAGGTGATTGCGATCCTGTATTACATCAATTTGGTATCAGAGCCCTGGTTTTCAATTCCCTTCAAAATTTTCCTTTTTCAAATTTTTCTTCCAGTCTCCAAACCCTAGATCTACATCAGCTCCAGATTTGGATCCATTCAAAAAAAAACAGGGGAAAAAAACAGAAAAGAAAAAGAGAGGAAAAAACAAAAAAAAGAGGAAATTTTAAAAAAAAGTTACTGTTCATCCGGTTACTGTTCACAGTGAACAGTAACCGCCCATCTCCCACCCCAACCAGTCCGGAGTCCGTTTTGAGCTCTGTTCGAAGCGTTGGGTTCGTGACTGAGCCCCGGAGCCATTACAAAGATTTCATAGCACTTGAGCAGCAGATCTGATCTCCACGAGCTCTTATTTGGCACCAGTACAGTCCCAGCAGCAGAGAATCAGTGTTCTGGCACATCTTCAGCCCAATTTGAGTCCAATTTGAGCTACTGATTTATTGGGTAAACTCTGATCTTTATGCATTGAGTTTTATTCATGGGATTTTACTTTTGTGGCAAATACATTTATACTGATGGAGATGAAAAGGAGATTGAAAAGGACATGTATGCAGCTCTCCCGTATTTTCGGGGTTTTTATGATCAAGATGGGTATGAAAAGTGGGAAAACCATCTTGAGAATTTCTTCAGGTATTTCTCCTTGACACCTGCGCAGAAGTGTCATTACGCCCAAATGAAGTTAGCTGGAGAAGCTTATTGGTGGTGGGAAGACAATCATATCGACTGTCAAGATTGGCTTATCCTACAAGAACTTCTTCATGCTCGGTATGCTCCACATCTCGAGGGGCCACAATTCAGCGATTTGGTTGCTGAATGTAAGGAGATTCTCGCTGGCATGATTAAGAAGCTAGAAAGCAAGCCGATACAGGCTGTTGAAAATCCAGAATCAGAGCCAGAAATTGATGACAATCTAGAGCCAAAGCCAGAAGTTTATGATAAGCCAGAGCCAAGACCAGAAGTTATTGCTGAGTCGGTGTCACAGCAAGAAGAGGTTTCCTCACAGCCTATGGAAGTTGAAGGTCTCCCTGTTGAGACCCTTGTAGATCTTCCAGCGGAGCCTACTTTGAAGTTAGTACCACCATTGGCAATTATGAGTGTATCATTTTTTTTAAGATCGCCTGATGTGTACGACCCATTGCAGATATGTCTACAGGAGCCAGGCTCACAAGTGATCAGGGCACTTATAGTGCAAAGTGCAATCTGTTCAGTTTTCATCATGGATGACGTGCCTCAGTCTGCTATTGGTGTCTTGATCAAGCTGTCATCTTTTATCGCTCCAACACGGAGACCAGTTCCACCTCCACCACCTTGGTCTCGATGTGATGCATTAGTGCCACTGTCACGGCCACCACCATGGCCCGATTGAGATGCTTCATGAGAGGTGTCCTCACTCGACAGGGTCGACTCTCTCCTACCTCGGGGGAAATGATGGGGACATCACACCAATACTGGTTATCTTTTTATGATTTAGTCTATTTTTGAGTTTAGCCTTTTTTTTATTATAAAACTTAGTCCCACATCGGTTTTCATGGGGAAGTTCACTTTGTAAGAGCCTATATAAAGAGGCTCAACTCAATGAATAAACAGACAATGATAAAATAAAACTTTTCCAGTTAAAATTTCAGAGCTCTTGGGTTCTTGAGATTGGGTGTGAAGCCCGTGGTACAAGGGGTGTGAAGCCCGCGTAAGAATGCGAAGCCCAAAGTTATCTGGTTCTTTCTCCAACCCTAATCTCTCTTTTCATTTTATTTCTTGTAAAACCCTATTTTTTCTTTTTTATTTGTATTCGAAGGTGATTGCGATCCTGTATTACATCACTTTCTCTCTCCTCTTTTTTCTAACTGATCAGTCAATTCTCAACAACAACGATGATACACTAATTATTACCTTTCCCGCTCAAACTTTCTCCAGTTATAGCAGCAACTTCTTCCCCAGTTCTCTCCCCTCTCTCTACCAGCAAACATGAACCCTAACCCTAATTCCCCCCCCCACAACAATGGAGATCTCAGCGGCGATCGCCAGCTCCCACGCCCAATCCAAGCTCCTCCTCCCACCTCTCCCACGGCCCACCATCACCACTACCATCCGCGCTGACCCCTACCGCTCCGCCTGCGCACCCCGCACCCTCGTGCGCCACACCCGCAGGACCCGCCGCATATCCCTCAACTCCGGTGACGATCTCCTCTCTGGCGATGGCGACGAAGGTCCCTTCGAGGGTGGCGACAAGGGGTGGAATTTCAGGGGAGACGGCGGGGCGGATTGGGAAGACAGCACTTCTCGGTGGTCGCCGTCGTCCTCAGATCCGGCGTTTGATTTCGTCTACGAGGTGGTGCTCTAGGTCGCGCTGTCAATTGCACGCACTTTGCGGTGAAGAAGCTGGCGAGGATTCTCGACGAGAGGGGGAAGGTCATTCTCGAGGAGAGGGGGAGGTGGGGCCCATCAGGCTGTGCCTTCGATATGCTGAATTCGCTTCGGTAAAGGATCCCTGTTTTAAATATCTGCCGAGTCGGTCAAGATATCGGCCGATATCTCCTTTTTTGCCTGCTGCTGATACGATATGGGAAAATCGTTCGTCATATCGTTTGCAACAAAAAACGGTCAATTTAAAAATATCGGCCGATAAATCGCCCGATATGAAATAACTTATTTATTGCACGACTGGTGCAAATGTACATTATTTTTACTGTCTTTACTTGCATTTAACATCATTTTCATTAAGTTGATGATATCTATGACGTTAAATCAACTTTTAGTTATCAATATTTATTATATATATTGTCATATATGAATGCACGATATGCGCGTGTATCCCCGATATCTCCCGCGATATCCGATATGAAAAAAACCCCATCCAATACGACCCCGATATCCGATATATAGAACCTTCTAAAGGATTCTTTTTTTTCTTGTTTAAATTATGTATATGTTATGTAAATAAATAAATATAGATATGATTTGTAAAAAACTCATCCTTTTTAACAATTTATTTGGCAATGCAATTCAATTTTCAATTTCATACTGTCACATCCCGCTTTTCAAAATACGTGAAAACGGAGTCGCGACGAGATACGACGACGTATATACGCGAGGAAAATACCCCATGCATATACGCTAAGCCTAAGTAACATGAACATGTAATAGAATCTACTACGATAAATCAATATCATTGCAATATGACATATAAGCATCCACGCATGATATCATATAAAAAAAGAATTGGAAAAAAGACTGAATCTGATATACATAAATCAAGAAAAATACAGAAATATGAGTAAAAAGAGGTAAGAATACCAAAATCAAATAGGGAGAAACCCCAACTCCTCGTGAAGCGTACGAGCTTCACGAACACCTGAACAACATAATAAAGTGTCCAATATTTGAACGTGCAAATTTAGGGTCGTCAGAAACGACCTAATGAGTGTATAAGAAAAGGGAAAGTGATTGTGCATATAAACAGTGTGTACAAATAACAATAAGTCTAAAGCTGAAAATAAAAGATAGTTGAATAAGAATAGCATGAATAAGTTTGCAGATAAAAGACAGCTAATACAACTGTAACAAACAACTAATGTCAAGATGTGTAACCTAGCATATGTCACTAGTCTGATATACAATCCGGTCATATGTATAATAATATGTCTATCATAACTTATATGAGTTCAGTCAGGTGAGTACAGTCAATTATACTACATAATAACAGTTTATCATTATTAATTATGTCAGTGAACACCAATTGCCACCTGTGATAGGCGCATCCCATACTACGCCTACTACACGTATCAATCAGGGTCCTAAGTTATTGAAACTATTTGGTTGGAGATATTGTCCATACTTTAGGTGGGTCTCGTACATACCCGGGACCACGGCGCAGATGCCTGGCGCTGAACCAGGCCTACCGCCAGGTAGTAAGTAACAGTAACAGTACTCACAGTAATATTGTGGAACAATACTCACAGTAACACTGTAGACAATAAACAGATGGGATGTTAGTCATCCCCCGGAACCCTGCAGTGGAACCGTAAGTTGGTTGCGCAACCTGTATCCTAGGTCCACCCAAAATACAGACGTTATCTTCTCCATCAATTTTCTCAATCTCAATGTAAATTGTTCATTTACATTATTATTCAATTCAGTAAAACAATCAAAATTTATGTTACTAGAATACTGGGACGATGCAGTGACAGTAACACTACACTAACAGTAATTGTATACATGGTGAACAGTAATAAGGATAGTATAAAGTATCAGTAGTTGTGTATATGATAAACAATAGGACTGTACAGGATTTTACGGTCAAACAATCATTTCCAATAACTTTTAGTAAATGAATTTATACAGTAACAATTCTGCACCGCTAGTCAATATACAATCTCATATAGAACTGATCAAGACCTCATCCTCCAGCACTGGATATACAGAAACTGCTCTATCAACTCATAGTCTCAACATAATCATCATGAACATCACATATCAATCTATGTCAAGATATTTGATGTAGTAAACCACCAGTCTAATAAACAGTTAATCAGTCCTCTCTGTTGCTAATCTACTCTAATCCTCTAAGTCACCAATAAGTGAGATCGATCAATAACTGCTATCACACTCTGAAGTAAAAGATCACCGATACCAACGAAATCAATCCCATAATAACTCTATCTCTATTAACTGAAGTAATCAATAACTAAACATGAAGCATATTGTATATCATCGAGACCAACTAGGTCAACACATACCGAAACCATATCCGAAAAGGAAACATCCTCAAATAACTGCAATCTAGAATGGCTTATATCTGATACTCAATATCATTAGGCTCATGTATACTCTGATAATCTAATAATCATTGAATACCGAAACTACTTACAACCAATAATCCAACATAATCAATCATATCTAAGTACTGATCAAGATCCAATGAAAGAAAAATAAATCTCATATCAACTCTAACTCTCACTAAGTCTGTACATAAGTCCAAGTGTCAAGAAGATCGGTCTCTGATAAGGTAACATCCTAACTAAACCATTCTCAAGATCTAAATGAGTTACCATCTGAATTATTATAAAATAAATATCTATTAATTGTCTTCACATGAAATATACACTCTAACCAGTCACGAACCAATCATCTCAAGGTCAATCTAATTACAGTCCAAGTTCCTTTACAAGTAGTCCGAATTCGAAACGGTTACATATGAAATGAAATAAGTTTAATATCTCAATATCCAAATACAAGGTCCATATACATCTGATGCTCAAATATAAACTAATCTAGCCAATCAATAGATCGAATCCAGTCACGGTCTAAGGTCTTCTAATACTAGGCCTAAGCTAACATCGACAAACTACCAACACATGAATGACACTGATACAAGCTTATATCAACTACGTAATAAGGTGAACAATCATTGATGTCTCATAAAATGATACAAGTAATCAAACTAGTAAAATATAACAGAAAGTCACATGAAATGATAAGAGTAACATGTAAACGCATACCGACAATAGTAAATAAAGAAATACACAAGAATAAACACTCACATAAAATGACGTGATATTGGAAACGAATCGCCGTCTGGTCTTCACTGCATGAACCGGTACTGATCTATAGATCATCTCATGGATCGGTCTTCAAATCGCCAAGGTATCGGTCCAGAAAGGGCACAAATCCGAATCTCTCGTTACCGAGTTCGGATCGTCCGAGCGAGTCCGAAACGCTGCAACATGTAACTAAACACACATGAACTCATGCACATAAATTCACACACCCAATTATACACACAACTACACACATTCACATGTACACATACACACGTACACATACATGTACACATGTATAATTATACCAACTCACCCTATAAATATAAATACATACACACTTACACACACACACACTCACGCACACCTTCACACACATACACAACACATGTAAACATGTCCATACATATTAATTCATGCATACATATAAATACCACCCAAAATACATACACTACACATTAATAATAAAAAAAAGACACACCTACCCACACATAAATTATGCAATACACATGCATGCACTTATTAATAAACATACACATGCGCATGCTCACGTTCACAAACACATAATATAACAAACTCACACACAACTATATAATACACACATATGTATATAATTACCCACACATGCTCATGCAATCACATACCCACAATAGCGAGATAAAGCCTTACAGGGAGAGGAATAGCGCGAGAGGGAGAGGGAGCGGGTGGTCCGGTGGTGCTCGCGGTCCGCCGGAGAAGGAGACGCGACAAGGGGAGAGAGCTCGGCAACCCGGGGAGGAGAGGGTGAGCCGGCATGGCATTGTGGCGGTACGGGGCTGCCCTGCACGCGGAAGAGCAAGTGGAGAAGTTGGGGAAGGCTCCATTGGAGATGGGATTGAGTCGTCAGGCTACGGCGAATGAGGGGCTAGCGGCAGTGCTCACGAAGGATGAAGGAGCTCGTGGGGAGATAGGGGAGAAGTGTGCTGCTGGGAGCACTCGGGTGAGGATGATGGAGAGATGGGAGCTCGAATGGGTGATGGCGATGGTGGAGGACGTGGAGGAGATGGAGGCGGTGGTGTTTGTTTGGTGCGATGAGTTGCCGGAGAAGGAGGGCGACGGTCACGAGCGGTGGTGCAAGAGGGCAGGAGCAAGGGGGTCTTGGTAGAGGTGGTCACGGCTTGGTGGGGGCTGTTGTCGTGGGTGCACGCCAAGAGGGTGAGGTCAGTGGTAACGCTGTGCTCGGCCTCGACGACGAAGAGGAGGAGGTGCCCGACCATGTGGGGGGTTGTGGTGGTCTCCGGGGATGCGCGTCATAGGAGAGAAGGTGGAGAAGCTCCAGCGACTCGCACGTACGGGAAAGTTGTGGGTGCGTGGATGGAGTGAGAGAGGGATCTCGAGGTGAGGTTCCTTGTCGACTGTGAAAGGGAGAAAGAGAAGTAAGATTAGGGGTTTAATTAGGATTAGATTTAGGTTAGGATTTGATTAGATAGGATTTGTATTAGGTAGTTAAGATTAAGATTTGGGATTTAGTTTTTAGGATTTGATTTAGTTGCTGGGATTTGGATAGGATTAATTATGATGTGGAGATTTACATAATATTTGAAATTAAGGGAAGGAAAATACTAAATAATAATAATAAATAAATAATGGTAATAATAATAATAATAATAGTTAATCAAATAATAATAATATCATTAACAAAATAATAATATCAATACTAATAATCAAACAATAATAATCATACTTACTAATAATAATACTAATAATAACTTTAATACGTAATAGTATTTATCAATAGTAATAACAATAACAATTAACAACAACCACAATATTAATAAATAAAAATGATGAAATGATAATAGTAATAACTACTATCAATAATAACAATTAATAATAAAAATAATAATAGAAATAATAGTAATAAATAATTAATAACAACAACCACAAGAGATAATGATAATAATATATAAAGCTAATGTTAATATCTTAAAAAGAATTGTATATCTAATAAAACTAATAAGTCGCAAATCAAGTTTATAAATAAAAAAACTCAGAGGAACCAAATAAATACTTAGACAAATAAAATACAGCATTATTAGATAGGAAATATTACACATACTCTTGTTTTGGTGGTCTGTTGCGTTACTGTGATGGAAGCGTCTGAGCCTATGTTGCTTTATTTCATGTTTTATGTCATTGGAACATAATGTTCACACAGAGTTACAGACTCTGGATTTTTTTTCTTTACTGGAGCAAAGCATTTAATTCTGGATTGCAAAATATGTGCTGTAGTGCCCCTTTGTTTGTCTTAATGCTTTCTATTATATGTCGTAACAGTACAAATTACTAGTTATGCACGCCTTTCATGGTTTTTCATGCAATACCTCAAAGTGATTCAATTTATTCTGGTTTGCTTAAAACTTTGGTGATCAAAATTCATAATATATGTGCAATTAAGCATCTATTCATCTATATGTGGCCGATCTTTTGCTGCATGGTCTTTTTAATATCTTACTAGAGCTTTATAATTGTAAGTTGCCTTTCTGATTACTTGTATGTTCACAATTATTGTCATCATCACCATGGCCTTCTTCCAAAGAAGTGGATTCAGCTTTTGTGCACAACCCAGATGATGTGAAGAACCACTGCGACACTTTATGGCAGCCTTCTGTATGTTGGAATTTGGATCATGTTTTGACAATGTCAAGCGGCGTAGGTTGCTACTGTTCTCTCGCGCAAGAGAGAGAGAGAGAGGGAGAGAGAGAGAGAGAGAGGAGAGCTTAGAGGCAGTGAGAGAGAGAAAGCGATGTGAGAGAGAGCAGATCGAGCGGCGTGTTGCGTGCCACCTATTTCAATTAAAGTTAAGAATTCCCAACTGTCCGATCAGATCAAGGGCTCAGATTCAATTTCGCATCAAAATGGGTTGTGCGAAAATTTAGCCTGGGAAACTTCTCTCTGTGTGAATATTTGGAGAGAGAGATAAACTTGCATCCTTCCAAAAGGATTTGAGCCTGAATATTTTCAACTCATATACAACCCTCCAACATTCGAATACAAGATCCACTCTGTTGAAGTTGATTTATATTATTTTAAGTATTTATAAACAAAAAATCAAGTGTTTTGAATACTTTTTGCCTATCCATCAAGCGGCTCAAAATGAACGGACGAAAGTCGTGAGTTGGTTAGATCTGTGTCTTTAGACATACAAATTCTCAATCCGGTCATTTCATTTAACATTTAAAAACCCTTACAAACCAATTTTTGTCAAGTTTCAAATGTCTACACCGTTAAACTAACCAACTCACTATTTAGGCCGTCCGTTTTTTCCCTGAACAAAAAATATT
This sequence comes from Agave tequilana, assembly GCA_038442645.1. NCBI lineage: Eukaryota > Viridiplantae > Streptophyta > Magnoliopsida > Asparagales > Asparagaceae > Agave > Agave tequilana. The sequence goes on along the minus strand of JAVJIF010005247.1, from coordinate 31,350 downwards.
CAACACTTGATTTTTGATTTATAGTTACTTAAAATAGTATAATCAATTTTAACGATATGAATCTTGTATTCGAATGTCGGAGTGTTGTATTTGAGCTGAAAAGATTCGGCCTCAAATCCTTTGGAATGACACAAGTCTCTCTCTCTCTCTCTCTCTCTCTCTCTCTATATATATATATATAGACACACACACATATGAAGCATATGGATTGCTTCGATAAGGTTGGGTGCAGTAACCATAGAGAGAATCCATGTTCGGACTAGGAGTTTGTCGAGACAGTAGGCAAACACAACCAAGTGTTTAATTTAAGAGTTCTATAGCCAAGCATGATAATCAACCTGCACAACTTTTTTCTACCAGAGCCAAGAAGGTTGTAATTACCGGGTGCGGATCTGGAATATTGGCCCCATTGGAACTGTAGCTATCCATTGCTGAAGATTGACCTACATTAGAGAAATGGATTTAACAAGTAGCAATCCAAATTGCAGGACTCCCATACATTTGAGTGTTGATGAAATTTGTTCCCATGTAGTTAGTGATCAGACACACAAATGGCTGTAGGCCTAATTCATCTCCCCACGACATATTATTACATACTTTCATGTTATGCTGCCTGAGAAATTAATAGCAGAGGAAATTAATATATAGGCTTTTATGAACATGTGTGGCACGTAGGCACAGCAACACAACATGCATGTGTAGGCACACAAGCATACAAATGCAGGTGCACAAACACACGCAAGCACGCGCGCACAGATACACGGTGCAATGATCAGCAGAAAACGTTTGGTAGGAGACACAGTGACAGACTCCTCTGTAGGAAAGATGCCATTATGGAGTAAACCATTTTGCATTTTAGGGATTTCGGATGACATTCAGGTAGAAATAAAAATAGCAAGTCGATGGCAACATCAGTGGTTTTCAACACATGTTAATTTATTATTATTAAATCAGCAGGATCCAGTGCTTCTGAGGTGAGCAGATACAGAGCTGCTTGCATGCACTCGATCAACATTTACAAGAAGCAAGTTGGCACTCAAACCAGCCCCTCCCACATTTTATGTGATACTGAGATTACCTTGCAATGCGGAAGGCGATTTGAACATTTCCAAGAACATTTGCACTTGTAATGCATTTTAAAAGGTTACCAGACTTCACACTTTCCCGTTATCAAAAATTGGACTTTACCCTGGTGATGCCATCCCATAAAAGGTAAAAGGGATCAATTCCCCCAAGAATTCTATACACTCCTTTGGTACCGGAGCAGTCTGTTTTCTTCCTTAATGAGCGGTCTAGGGTCTGAAATATCAGTATCTCCTTGACTCGATCGATTTGTAGGCAAAATCTGTTGCTGATACCCATTTTGGTTCTCACAAATACCAAGTTTCACTATAAATGTAGCAGTGCAGCCTTTTCCTATGCCTTCACTTTCAAGCCAAATGTGTCCCTTCATTAGACTTATGAACCTGATCACATAATTGGAGATCATCAGTGAATGTTTGCAACTATTGCACTTAAAGATATAGCATTGCAAGCTTTAGATATTTTACAATGCATATGCTCAAAACTTACAATTTATTGTCCAAGGCTTTCAACAAAATAATCACTCAAGACCAGTTAAAGTAGTGAAGTACTACAAACGGAACATGCGGAAAACTAGTGCACCTTCAAAACTAAAACACGAAATATTATCTGGTAGATACCTCTTACAAATGGCAAGTCCAAGCCCACTGCCACTGCAGCCTTTGTTGGGCCCATTTTGGGTATGTGCGAACTTGGTGAAGAGGTGTGGCAAGTCTTGAGGACTAATTCCACAGCCAGTATCCTTGACCTGAAAAATATAGTTACAGAATCTGTTGTTACTTGAGCTAAAGAGTTTTATGTGTCAATGTTAAATTTGAATGGTGATGAATGAAGATACAATCATGAGAAACCATTCACTGCATGGATCTGAGATAGGCAGGTTCAGGTAAAAGCAAATTCAATGATAAAAAAATACTATGAAGCACAGACACAGGGCAACAGAATATGGAATGGGGATATGACTAATTTTAAAAAACTAAAACACGAGTACAGCATGCATACGACAAATGTTATATCTATTTTACTTTTGTGTTTGTTTGAGAAAGAGTGTCCAGATACAAAGATACACACAAATATACCATGCTCAAATATGGATATGAGATAAGAAATATGATATCATACATTATACGTATATTATAATAATTAAATTATACTCGTCCTTGTGTGAAATGCTCATTATTTGTGGCATGAATTTGTAAAACTAGAACGGTACATTACATTTTTTTAGGCATATTATTCAGTAATTATGTGAACAATCATATTCCTTAGTGAGAAACTAGATAATTTATATAAATGCAAATCAACAAGCAATAGACCTGTAAAAGTCTTCATTCAAAATAAGATATTGTCGACTTTTGTGGTCCTCGTAAGTCTAGATGTCTCAGATACATCTAGAATATGTTGCGAATTTCATGATATGTCGTTGTGACATGTATGTGTCAAGTAGCAGAGTATCCAAGTAACAAATGATGAAACACGAGTATGTCTTCTTTGTCAAATGTCCATTTTACATGGGAAAAAAATGGTTGTGGAGGCATATGTGGATAAATATGAGTTGGACATGAACAGGGTGTTGGATGTATCTTGCATCCAGTCGAAGTGGGAATCCAAGTCCAACTTTGATAAACTAATGAGTTTGGTAAATAATAATAATAATAATAATAATGTGTGAGATTAGTCACATATCAATTCGATGAACTAATAAATTTTTACTTTTCACAAAAGTTCCAAAATTTACCAAACCAGATATATGTCACATATGACTAGTGCACTAGTCAGCCACATGCTAGAACACAAGGCTGGCAATGGCCCTAACAACCAGATTTGACCCTAGCCCAAGTTTCTGAGTTTGGATTCTTAAAATCATATCTTATAGTTTATTAGGTAGGGTATGGGTCCTAGAAATGGATTTGAAGCCTTGTTATATCTAGATCTAAATATTGATCCTTAAGAATTCAAACCCAACAACCCAATAAATATTCACATGGTTTAGGTCATTTCGTTCAAGTCAACCCATCTTTTTCTTTCTAAATATATTTTATATAAATTATCCAGCAAAGTTTAAATATGCAAATATTTCCAAAAATAAAATAGAACCAATCTCTATTTGATACTTAACAAAAATAGGAAGATTGGATTTGGACAGCTTGAAAATGGAATCTGAATCCATTAAATTATTGGGTTTGAATCCTCAAGTGGATCCCAGATTTCTTAGTGGGTTTTGATCCATAGACGGATCCTATGAATTTATATGGATCCACAAATGGTACTTGTAAGATCAACCCATCCCGGCCATTGCCACCTCTAGGCGTATGTATTCAGAACATTGGGCAGACTCATTGTGGACTAAGCAATTTACATTTCAAAAATATTCAAGTCAGCTAATAACATATCTGTCAGACTCAAAGAAAGGATATAAGCACAATCAGAAATTAATATATTATATATCATGAGTTATATAGTTCACTGCAATCTTTTCCATATAAGGCCAATACAAGCAAGACCCTGAAGTAGAAAAGCAGGCAGCAAAGGCAAAGTATTGACACAAACCTCAACACGCAAATAGAAGTGCCCATCACTGGCAACTGGATAGAACTCTGGTACTCGAGGATCGCTCAGAGAATCAGCTCTAGCAACACTGGCCGTTATTGAAATACAGCCCTCCTTTGTAAACTTAACAGCATTACCAGCAACATTTAAAATAATTTGCATAAGACATTTTTCATCGCCAGTGGCACACAAGGGCAAGTCTGGTGCCAGTGACACAGATAGCGATAATCTTTTTACAGCTGCTATTGGCTTTATCAAATTAATGACCTGCAATTCAGAATAGCAATCTGATCAGGTAAGCAGCCGGTACACGCTGATGGCAACCAGAACGAACAGCTCGAGAACCGATTAATTACCTCTCTGAAAACAGCGTGAAGATTGAAATTCGAAATTTCTAACTCGAAACTCCCATCTTCAAGCCGAGAAAGATCTAAAACATCATTAATAAGTGTTGCTAGTAAATTACTACTCTTTAACACTGTTTCTACCATTAACCGCTGCTCCGGAGTTAGTTCAGTTTCTAGAAGCAAAGCCGACAGGGCAATAATTGCATGCATGGGAGTTCGCATTTCATGATTCATGACAGCTAGAAAATCATTTCGAGCACGAATGGCCATCTCAGCCTCTCGCCGAGCTAAATCTAATGCAACATTCTGCTCCATGAGAAGATCCCGTGCCCTCATGGACTCCTCTAAAATGGCAGCATGTGAAAGTGCAACTGCCACCTGAAACAGTTCACAATATTGTGGTTATATAAGCAGTTAGGGATAAAGATAATAAAAAAGTAAGAAACAATGAACCGCAGAACAGAAAGAAAAGGGTTGATAAAACCAAACACCAGAACAAACAAAAGCGATTGACATGCAAGATTGAACATCCACTTAGTGCATCAAACTTGCATAATTTATCAACAAACGTAAAAATTGATTACATCCAGATCTTGATCAAATGACATATCAAAAAAGTTTGGAAGACAACTAGATATATGCAAGAAAACCAAGAAGATTGATGAACCACAGAATTAATTCCTAAACCCAGCAGATATCAGATTGATTCTGGTCAAATCTTACTAAGCACCCCGTAGTAACAAAGAAGAAAAGATAGTAGTGTCAGATATTTATTTACTTGTACTTTTATAATGAGATAGACTTGACTAGTTCCTGAAGGATTTAGGAGCTAATCTTATCCAAACTCAATGGCAAACAATTCAAATGAAAAATCCACTCCATTAAAATTGATTCACATCATTTGAATATTATGAAAACCAAAAAACAAGTGCATTTGAGTTCCCTTCCTCATACATCAAGTAGAACAAAATGGATGACTGAAAATAGCATGTTGCTTAGACATATGGTTTGACTTAGCAAATTGTTCATTCAAACATTTGATAAATTTTAAATCCTTAGACAACATTTTTTTTGCCGGGTGTCCAACATTCTAGATCATTAAACAAAACAATTTGCTATTTAGGCCGTTGTGCCTGCTTGATGCATAAGCAAAAACTTTAAACCACTTAATTTTTTTGTTTCTACGCACTCTAAATCATGTACATCAACTTGAACATAGTGGACCTTCAACTTAATTCTGCTATTATTGAGTTTGAATGTGAAGAATTTGCTTCCAAATTCTTCCCGAACGAGCCAAGTCTATCTTCTTTTGTGGTTTATGATGTTAAGAAGGCTAAAATGTTTGAAAGAATCCACTTCATTTGCCTACTATATGTCGGGGATTGAAAATAGGACTATTTGTATGTTTTTAGTTTGTGAAGATTGAGGGGAAGTTGGCTAAATTTTTTAAGGCTGAGATACATTTTTTGTCGTACACAAAGTGGATAGCTAGCAATAAGAGACGTGCTTGGGGACAGAGTGGTTTACAGGGAAACAAATGGAGTAGACATCTTCATCACTCTCTTTATTCTACTTTATTTGTTTTCTAGATGTAAATTTTTTTCCTCATGCATAGAAGATATTCTGCGAGAGCCAAAGTTAGATTGTGAAATAAAGTTTCTCGTAAGGAAAATATGCTAATCGAATATTTTGCATGAATTTTTGGAGCAGGAATGTTGTTTCTGAAACTTTGGCTGGGATTACCGTCATTTCAGTTCTGAGAGATCAAAAACTTAATAACTGGAAACACACTAGGCACAGACAAGGGAGAGAATGAATAAAAAGGGCAACCTTTTTTCTATTCTTATCTCACAACACCCTCATGATACTAAAGCTGCCAAACCCTCTGAAATGGGAAATTTTCTCATCTTCTATCAGTTGCATCCGTGTGGCAGGAATGGGAACTTTGTAGGAACCATAGGCTCTTTCCAGAACCCAATTAGTGCAGCATATCACACATAAACACTCGAAGGACACTGCTAATCTACCTATGATTTGCAGCCTTCTCGGGCAGTTATACTACGACAAGACAAAAATTGGTCTGCCCATCCATCTCAGCCATAGGCACCTCTGTCCCCCACTTGTTTCCACAGTTACGTCTGTAAAAGTGGGTACTTTACATATACCATCCAAAAATCGAGCTTATTTTGATATAACCCCCATAAATACTTGTATTTTGATATAGCTCCCAAACATCTCCAGGTTAATCAAACACAACCAAATGATTGAAATACCCCAAAAAAGACTTAAAAGCAGCGATGAAGAGAAAATAGAAAGTGAGGATATTTCAAAAGTGAGGATATTTCACTCATCTTGGATTGAATTTGAAATAACTTAAAGATGTTTTGGGGGGATATCAAAAACAAAGATTTTGGAAACATGAATGCATCCTACTAAGCCACTATGTCACTACTAACATTTTAGTTATAGACTACAAACAGATAAAGGGCTGAGCAGATAAGACCCTAAGCTCGTTACATTACCAACTTCTCGGGACCAACTCTCTTATGACTTAACCAACACTTTGCTTTCAGTTTTAAAATTATTATATAACGTGGCTCTTTTTTTGGAATAATGGAAAGCCCGTATCTTGTTCATATTTTTCTTGGCCACAAAGTTGACACTAATTATTAGATGGTTGACATTAGGTTGATGGACGGTCGTAAAACTTTGTCAAATCTTTCGTGGAGAGCCTTGCTCCATGTAGCCAAGCCCATTTTGATGGGAAAAGCGTTAGATGGTGATGATGATGAAAATGAAGGTGGATCTGGGTTCTAAGTAGTGAGTTCCCCATTCGAAATCAGGAAGAATTTCATTAAAGTAGAAAACTATTTCTTGGGTTGAATTAGGCTACCTATTGAGCTGATTCAACTAATGCAAGTTGCATTCTAAAATCAAATGTGTGTCAATAAAGTGTCACACACACACACATGCGCGCGAACGATGTGTCTTAGTAAGAATCAAAAAACAGGAGAGTTCAAATAGGTAAGGAGGTGCTGAGAAATGGGAGGGAAGAAATAATCTATTGTGTCAGGGATTTGTATGAACAAAAGAATCTAATACAGGTTAAAATGCAGCTCCATATTCACTTTACTAGCTTAGGAAACAAATTACTATGTCCAAAATATGATGAGATTAGTTCAACCAAAATCTGAGTAATTTTTGCTAATTAGCCTAATATTGCACAGAAATCAGAAATTCGAGAAATACTCTAATTTTGTTTAATTTTGTTTTGGGTCAATTTGACTTTGAAAAGAAGTAAACTGTTGGATCTTTTTCCCCTCACTTGATATTAGTATCAAATCATTGTCTCTCCTGGTGTTAATTTGGATTCTGAAAAAATCCTCAAGTAAAGAGATTTTTGCTTAAAATCACATGAAAGAGAAGGTAAAAATGGAGCTTGTTCGGCTTAAACTAACAATTCTACAAAGATGTTGCATTGGCAAAAGTAGAAAACATTCAAATTATACAAAATTGCTTAATATGTAACATCAAACCATTCAGCATGGGGGGATGCCAAGTAAGGCAAATAACATATGTAGCTGGCTATGAGCTCAATTCCAAAACCAGGGATAGCACTTCCAACATATCGACGGTATAACTTTAATAGGTATGTAATTTTGTTAACTGGCTCTGCGCATTCTGGTTGAAGCAGGAAGTTGTCATTGTCACGAGGAAGAATGAGTGGGAGAATCAGAGTAGCATCTGGTTTGACAAGATTGTTGTAAGGTGTGTTATTCAAAACTAAGGCTGTGATTAGCAATTGGAGAGCAGGGGTAGGAGTTTTGAGTTTTAAGATAGTGAGAGTTTAAAATGGTGAGTTGATGTGGAGTTGGGCTTGAATTAGGATTGAAGAGATGAGAGGAAGCCTAGGTGGTATCAAGGTGGTTCGATTTGGCATTTCAAGGCGATTTTGGGTGGCGTTAATTCTAGTCAGTTTTAGGCCATTTGGCAAGAGTTAGGGTCTAACTCTTGCTAACTCACGTCGTTGCCAAATCAGGCCTACTTGGTTACAATGGTTTCAATCATTCCAAGGAATTGAAGCACAAATCAAAAGTGTAAAGGTGGTGTTATCTTTAGCAATATATAGTGGCATATGGAAGATACTTCACTTCATTTCACTTTCATTGTCTCATCAATGACTACTATGATGATCTGATCCTAATGCTAAATGCAACAGACGAGTACACTGCAGCGGTGCGTGCAGAGGAAGAAAAGGTAGCATATGCTTCGCAATATACAGTATATGTTTCTTTCATGGAGTCTCCATTCTACTTATGGATTCTCCACCACAACCACCACCACCCCCACGCCCCCACCTCCAAAAACAAAAAAGAGAAGAGTTTTTTCCATATTGATACCTGAAATCCTTCTATTCACCTCTGAAATCTTCATATTTTCATATTGCCGCCTTAAATTGTTTAAGTTGGGACAAAATCACGCAAGTTGTTAGTCACTCTGTTTATATGTTAGAATACAATGTCAATATTTCTTGACTTGGGTCAAAACCTATTTAAAAGAAGTAAATATGACCAAATTGCCCTTCTTTTTCATCCTCTTTAACTTCTTCTTCAAGGTCGTCACCAAAAGCACAAGCTCCACCACATCTTTCCACCTCTCTGCTCCACCATTTGAGGGAGAAGGAATCACTTTGGGTGAAGAGAAGAGCACCACCCTAAAGTGAAGTGACCACGGGTGTGAGCTAGAGAGCATTGGGTGTAGAGAGAGGAGCTTGGTTTTGGTGATTTTTGGGTGGCATAGAAAGAGGCAGTGGTTGCCATCGGAAGTTGTCATTGCTTCTTCCATTTACTTAGTTCCCGGCCTGAGAAGGAAAGGTAATGAATTGGGATAGAGGGAAGACTTGCCCTCATCAATTCATCATAAATTCAAAAAGGCTAATTTGGTATATTGACCCTCCCCTTGATACAAAACAAACAATGATTAATGATGGGTAGTAGGATTTTGTCCAAACTTAGAAGAATTTTGGTATTTATATTGAATATAAAGATTTTAGGGGTGAAAATGTAATTAGAGAAGTCTCATGTGTCGATATGTTGTCTGTTGGCTTTAATGATCAAAATATAAATCCCTAACCCGCATCATTGGATCATCAAGAAGGAAATTCGTGTTGGCACTTAACTTGACCTTAGTCTCCAAAGAAATACACTTTCATTTCATATTTATTAATAACTAATTGCAACACTCTTACCATAGCCCTTAGGGCCTCAAATGCATAAGAATAGATAAGACCTCATCTAAATCTAAAACAATCAACTAACAAATCTAATCATTTGAATAATAAATAAAATTATAAACTAATTTAACAAATGATAATAAACCAAACTTATCTTTTTTTTACTTCCAAGTAATTTATAATCAAATCCTAGCTAATTAAAACAATGGTGCAAAAAGAAACTCTAAAGTTTGAAACAAAAATGTACTATCATTTTTTGTAAAATCCTAATCTTTTCAAGCCTGCGTCCGTTATTCTGGCACTTTCCATTTTCCCATAATATACCCTGCATAGGATACCAAACATCGTACATTCTTCAGAGTATTATTATATGAAGAAACAGAGGTTGGAGATTCTGTGATATATGTAAAACTGAGTTGCCATGAGAGCCTTTGAAAAAGAAAAAGAGTGTGTATCCACATGGACAGAAGCCTAGGATGATTAAACTTTCCCCTCTTGTCCCCTTCCATATTATTAAATCCATTACTACTGGACATTTAATATGTTTAACCTTTAGCACAATTCATTACAGAGAAACAGCATATAATACATTAAGAACAAGAGAGGAGGCTTACAATTGCATTCAATGAAGAAGCATTTGGAAACTAATGCACTTTTTTCTTCTGCAAAAACTGAGAAGTAGGATTTGGGGTTTCAGACTAACCTGATCTGCAACTACTTCAACAAGCTCAAGTTCATGTACATGCCATTTTCTTGCACTATCTGATGGGAGCATCAAGACCATCACTGCATAGCTCCTTGCAGAAAGCTCGGGCCAATCATTAATTTGGAAATTAGAAAGATGAAGCAGAGGAACTCGCACAGCAACAACCTCCGGTGGTACATATCTTCCCGCAAGAGGCCGAACCCTAGCCAACGGACATGTGTGTGGAATCCTTATTGCCCGATTACTACTGAAAACTTGATTGACTATAGGGAGATTAATAGGCACAGATGTTCCAACAGGCATCTGGTTGTGGAGGGAATGAGATAGCTGAAGATTCATGCCTGTCCGAGATGGCATCCATAGGGCACATTCTGCCAAGTCTAAAGTCCTCCCAAGCTCAACAAGGGTAGTCTTCAATATAGTATGCCTGTCTAGTGTGCTTCTAATTTCATGAGTAAGCATACGGACATGCCTCCCTGTCTCTTCCTGTGTACGTATAATACCCATCTCTCTGTCGAGTTCTTCAGCCTTATTCTTAAGAAAGAGCTCCCTCGTTTTCACACTTAATAAATCAGGAATTATGTGTACAAGCATCAAGGCTGTTGCACAGGACACAACAGCTGTTGAAACTTTTGCTGCTGTCATTACCAGAGCAAGTGTTCTCGAGTGCATGGTAAACGTCCACAAGTTTATTAAGTGGGTTGCTCCACAAAGAACAATGAATGCACCAAACTGTATCAACACCCATCTATAGGGGAAAAAAGAAGACTTTTTCACAAATAAATGAGCTCGAGAGGAATCGAGAAGTAGGCAAGCGCTATAAATAAGTCTGATATATACTGGTACTTCACTAGGAGTTCATCAACTGGCCATTGAGGTTCAATACAATCACATCCCTCCATCTCCTACCAACCTCAGCGCTCTCTATCTCCTCGTTCCTGCATGGCTTAGGAAAACAAATAACTTGTTCACTCAATCTCACGCATCTAGATAAGTCCTTGCTATTTCATCATCAGATAACCCACAACACTTTGAAGGTGAAGCATGCAAAAAACAAAAATACAAAAATTTGAGATTTTGCGGATTAGGGCTTTAGGTTCGTCAACTGAAATCTACTAAATGAGCTGCAAAAAAAATGAACTCAAGAACTTCTTCGTCTTTCAGTTGGGGAGCATTAAGTCAAGTCAAAAACTTGTTAAAAGACTTAGCTGGAAAAAATCAATGGCATGTGAGAAAAGTAGCAATTTTTAGAAAAGGTGCAACCCGAATCAGTAGAACTCAATGGAGAAATGCACAAATTTTACGAAGTTTTGCATTTGATCAATGTCACAGAACATTAGAAAACAACAACTACTGCTGATTTCAACACCAAAAAGGCAGTACTCTCATCTCCAATCTCAAACCCTAAAAATGACCAAGAAAAAATGAAATCCAACTAAAAACCTATAATTTCGAAACCAAACTATGAACTCAGATCCAACACCGGATAATCCATCAAAAAAAAGCAGGAATTCGAACTAAAACAACAGAGAACCAACCATCAAGAAAACAAATTAAGGGGGTAATATTCTACCTGAAATCCAGGAACCAAAGCAATCGAGAGCACAGATCAGCTCCGATCACTCGAATCAGGAAACTCGACGATGAGTGCTTTCGCACGTGTTCGTCGTCTTAACGCGATCCCTCTCTTTTCGAGCTGGGGGTGGGGAAGAGAGCTTGGAGGCACCTGGGGAGAGAGACTTCAGCGTTCAAGTTCACGGTCTGAAAGCGCCATTTTTTCTTTTCCGTTATTGTTGAGCAAAATATGCTGTAAATTATGGGGGTATAATGGACATCTGCACTGAAAACGCGGGGCGTGCGGTTGAGCGAGATCTGCCGTCCGTTTTCGGCTCGCCGGTAAGTTTGGACGGTTGGATGTGGCTACTGTAATCTAGTGAGACGAGATCTTGAGATTCTGGGGGAGAGAGAATATAGCGCTGGCACATGCGAGGCGGCACGGGCGGGGTTCTGGGGACCGCTAATAAGGCGGCACGTGAGATCTGGTCACCCGCCTCTAAAGGCTTCCGAAGGGACTGTTTGGTCAGAAAAATTCATCCGAGAAAACTGTAGCGATGCCTCTTCCAGCTGCTATCCTCATGAAACATGAGCGTGGACTTCTCATTTTTGCTTTTTTCGTCGCACTTTTTGAGTCTCACTGCAACGAAACCGTCTGAGAGAAAAATGTCCGTCACATCAGCAGTAAGCAAGCGTAGCCATGAGATTTCCCTTTTTTTCTTTTAACAATCAAACAATGAAGTGAAAATCTGAATAACGTGACTGTGTACAATATTCTATCCAAGAAAATTTCTGTGAAACAAACAACCTCAAAGCATCAACTCAGATAACACGTCATGAAAAAATAAAACTAAAAGTTAAACCAGTAAACCTGTTATCAAAAAATTTATAAGATTTTTTTTTCACGTTACGGTGGTGTTTGGATGTGATAAAAAGATTTGGCAAATTCTTATATAATAAATCTATTCAAATGACGAGTTAAGAATAAACAAAATTCATGCGTATCTGTTTACAAAAGAAACTAATATAAAATTAAGCTAATATCTTGTTCACAACTAAAATAAGTATAAATTATGAGAATTTGAGCATGCTCCACTGCTCCGACGTATAAAACATTTTTATTGTTACAACTTGCAATGTGCAGATGAATCAAGTAGTTAGCAGTGTTGTCACGGACATGTTATGAAAATAGATAGTATTAAAGTTTATAAATTATAATACAGTATGTCAGTGAGATAAAAAAAATAAGAGAGAGTTATTAGAAGTTCCAGAGTCAATTCAGATTATAATCTATATTCAAAAGAAATAAAGAAAATTAGGATACATGATAATTGAAAATTATGGAGATGGGAGCATAGGATCGTTGTTAAGGTGTGGTTTTCAAACTTTTATCGTCACCGACGGTGACCGTAACAACACGCAACGCTGAAGGAGTGGTTGCCCCCGCACGTTGATTTGTAGAGGATGCTTTTGTCGCTGAAGTTCAATGAATCAGTACAAATTTAAAGACTAATGATAGGAGTCGTTGCCCCACCTTTTTGACTTATTTACATCTGTACCCCGATGATACTAAAAATTTATTTTCAAGTCCTTTCACTTGGCCCAAAATTGAATGCGAGTCCTCATCGGTAAAGGTAACGCGGATCTGTATGTCGGGTCGGAATCTGACGAGAACCCTACCCGGTGAAACCCGAACTATTTAACTTCTGAGTAAACGATGGGCCTTTTTACGAGATCTCCTCACTTCCTCTGCTCTCGTTTTACTCTTCGATCTCTGAGTTCAAGATCTCGAAGATTCGGAACGCTTAAAAATATGGTTCGTCACTTTTTGTTCAAATTTTTGATCTTTTTAAATTATCTTCTGTTTGATCCATGGAATTGTTTTTTTGGTCTGCCAATCGATTAGATCCAAGGTATTTGTAGCGTATGAGCTGGTAAAGTTTGATTTTGATGGGGAGTTGCCCTGATTGTTAGTATTTGTTTGGGGAGTTTGATGGGAAAAGATAATTTGTGACGGGATTAAACCCGGGAGATAGACAGTTTGGATTTTTGCAGATTTTGTGTAATTTTGCTAGAATTTTCTTTGTTTTTATACCTTAGCTCCACCATTTACTCTTGTGAGCTAACAGAGTCTAAAATTGTGAAACAGTGACTTTTAACTGCTGTTTAGTATGGGGTAGGACATTATGCAGTTTTGCCCTGAATGCTTTGCAATCACTAAAACGACGAAGTAGGAAGTAGCAAGATCGCAAGCCTGATTGATCAGGAAACTAGGGAAGGATTGGGGAAAATGCCCAAATCTTGTCCTTCTTGCCACACATTAGAAAAAACACAATGAAGATAATTGGTATCTAACTTTGAAGATAAGAAGAATGATAGTTTTCATGTTGTTGGGGGTCATAGGAATAGAAGAACCGGATCTCGTGTGTGTCAAAACTCAGTACCTGTTCGATGCATTCGTCCGTAACATTGGCTGTGTTGCCTGAATATTGATCCATTGATCATGGTAAATGTGATAATAATGTTCCCATTCCATGAGATGTTTATACATGTTCTGATCAGGGTTTTAAAATATTGTGATACAAATATTTATGAATACTACCGATATTTCTGATAAGACCCGATATGACTAGGACGATACCAATACTGTCAATATTATGACAAGCCAAAACGGTGATAAAAGATCCAAATTGCGGATTCTGGTACCAAAAATCTATGGCTGATACTCACTGGCGAAGCCAGGATTTTGTTCGGGGCCGGAGGGGGGGGGGGGTTTAAATATTGATAACACTTTGAAAGAAACATTAGCACATAGAAATGTATTATGGTGAATGTAATATGTTTCTCTTTCAAAAAAAAAGATGTATTATATGGATAACAAGGTCAAATTAGATATAATGTTTTATTTTTCTTAAATAAAAAAATGCATACTTAAAATTCCTTTATATGATCTTTGGTGAATTAATTATGAATCATAAATTTAGAGAACAACAATTATTTATGAGAAACTTTTAAAATAGAAGTGTGTATTTCAATCTAAAACAACACATAACTTACATTAAGTTATTCATGCTAGTACTTTTAGTATATTAAAAGTAAAATGTAAAACAAAAGATATAAAAGAAACTAAAATGTTATCTAAATGAGATCATTAATGTATAAATCATACTAAACAAATTGTAAATAAAATAGATACTTTTACAAGATCATGAATAGTAATAACACTGAGCATTGACTAGTTTCTCAACTATACATTTAAATATATAGAATTACTAAGAAGTATAGCAAACATAAGAGAGGAAAAGAGAGAACCTTAAATTGGGTTGGTCTCTTTATAATTTCTTCATCCTTTCTACAGAATTAAATGTAAAAACATGTGTGAAATTTATAAATATGGGTAATAGAAAATTGAATTGAAAATTATAGTATTATCTTTTTAGTTGGAGAATAACAACATCATATGATACCCAAAAGAAGAGAGAGAATATATTAACTTTCATATGTTATATTTTGTTGTTGTGAAACATTTATGGAAAAAATATAAGATAAAGAAAAAGTAATTAACTTCCATTATTGAATGCATACCTATTTGAATTTGTTCCCTCCTCTAAACCCTTCACTTAACATATCATTCCATTCTTCCTTTTTCATATACTGAATTGGTGGAACCCGTTTAAATTTGCTATATTTACCGCTAACAATTAGATGTAATATGAGTGGGTGGGTGCACACGAATAAAGTGCTTCTATATTATCCTTAATTGTAATATAAATTATCACTGCATGCATGATAAATAAGGAAGGGGCAAGTTTAGAGGAAATGATGACTCAATCAATTAAATGCAATTAAGGAATTCCCAAAAATCAGCGGGGGCAGGTGCCCTCCTGGCCCTCCTGGCTCCTCCACTGCCAATACCAAGATTTCAAACCATGGTTTTGATAGTGTGCATGTCAGTTTAGAGAAGGCTTAGGTGTTCAAATTGGTGAGCAAAATTTATTTTGGCTAATCTCAGGTCATTATTAATTATACATGCACAAGGGTTGTGCGACATCCAATAGGACATATGGCTGATGACCATTTACCTCAATAAGTTGGATGCAATAAATATTCTTATATGTTTTAACTTTAATGACACAATTTCCGAAAATGTTAGATGAAATATCTTTTCATTTTCTTGGACCAACTTGTGGCCTGGTCAAGGATTCAAAGCATATGTAGCCACTTGCAATTTGAAAGTCTGCATTGGTTAGCAAAATAAGTAGATGGACTACTCATGTCCTCTTGAAAAAAATATGAGAAGAAAGGAGTGGCCTTGTAGGTGCAGGGGCGGTACCAGGAATAAATTTTGGGGTGGGCTGCAATCTTTTATAACATATACTTGTGCAATATATGAATTTGTCAAGAGGATAAAACAATATTCTCTCCTAAATCAGGGGCGGAATCAGGAATAAATTTGCCAAAAGAAAATCAAAATAGAAGGGGGTCTAAGGCAATATATGAAAAAGTGATGCTGGCTGTAGTCCGACCCAGCCAACGTATGGTTCCGCCCCTCTAGGTGGGAAGTTGTTGCACCGGTTGAATAATGTTTGTTGATGAGGATGGGGGGCACCTTTTATTACAAACCCGGTTCTTATCAATGTACTTTAGTCTCTGTGCACAAGCTTAGTGTCTCGGCACTAGGCCTTTGATTTGGGTGTTACACATGTTCAAATCATCAATACCGTTTGTGCTACAACCCTCTTTCAGTTAAGATCCCTATTGTTATTTGTTACTAGTTACTACCATAACAATTTGATAATTAATTGCAGTGCAAACAGTTGTCTCATTGCTGCTGTGTCTTTTGTAATTCTGTAATGTTATGTGTATTTGCAAATAACGTAAGATGGAGTGGAAGACACTAGTTGAAATATTTATTTATACGTACTAAGTGCACCTACATCTCAAATCCTTGGACAATTTGAATAACTAATTATGCATTAACTTATAGTAGCTAAAAGTACAGGTTAATAGATTTGTTCATCTTAATAGTTAATATCAATTCTGGCTTTGCAGTTTGAGCACATGCACAGCCGCTTGTGTCTTGCCTCTGAAAGTATTATACAGAGTTGATATAGCTCTTTGACAATTTCAACTCAGGAATCACTTTCTACAGCAGATAATTTAGGCAAGTGTGCCATTTTTTTTTTTTATGGATTTCCAGTTAATGTGCATTTTTGGTTGAACTTATTTATGTGCAACAGATGATGCAAGTGCGTGTAAACCTGAAATCAAGAGGGAAAATTTACTTATAAATACTCAATCTTTCAGTACGTATCAATTGTTGAATTTTTATTTTTATTTTTATTTTCTGGTTCTATTGATGTTTGGTCAACACTCAACAGCGTTGTTATTTTTTTCGACAAGCTGTAATCATCATGAAGGGAGAGGGGTAGGGACATCATTCCTGTCATCTTGGTCATTCTTGTTGATAAATAGGCTAGATAGATGTTCTTGGTTCCATTTTCTTATTATGTACAATCTCATTGACCAGCAAGCTATACTACCTATAAGAATCAAGAACACACACTTAATTAATATAATTGGTAGCTAGATATTTTCAAAGCGGACACTGATATTAAAGTTATAATTTTATTTTTATTTTTTCCCTTTCACAGATTCATTTTGTACTTCTAATTAGTCGGCAAGGAAAAGTTAGATTGACAAAATGGTACTCTCCATACGCGCAGAAGGAAAGGTCCAAGGTAAATAGTCAATTGTTTTCTAATATATTGGATATCTTGTTCTTTACGTATTTTGTTATATATGTTTCAATGCTAATGCATTTGTGTTACTGCACAGGTTATCCGAGAGCTTAGTGGAGTTATTCTGACAAGGGGTCCAAAGCTCTGCAATTTTGTTGAGTGGAGAGGCTACAAAGTTGTATACCGAAGGTAATCTGTTGTTATGTGATCCCCCCATCTGTTTTCCTATGCTGTGAATTATTGCCCTACCTGGGTGCATTGTTTTCTTTCTTGTACATATTCCAACTGGTGTGGTTCTGTAAATATCCTTCAGATATGCCAGCCTTTACTTCTGCACGTGCATTGATGGGGATGACAACGAATTGGAGGCCCTAGAAATTATTCATCATTTTGTTGAGATATTGGTTCGCTACTTTGGCAGTGTGAGTCTACTTGTGGTCGGTTAGACCAATGTTATTAATAAGAATTTCCAAAATGTGTTGTAACTTCATCCTTTTCATTTTACCTTTCAGGTATGCGAACTGGATTTGATCTTTAACTTTCACAAGGTGATTCCTTGGTTGCTTTCAGAATGCAATGATATTTCAGCTATGTTCTGTTTGCCTTCAGCATTTTAGCTATTTTTTCAAATGGCAGGGATATTATATATTGGATGAGATCCTTATTGCGGGTGAACTTCAGGAGTCAAGCAAGAAAACTGTTGCACGGCTTATAGCTGCACAGGTATGGTCAAATGCTCACCCTACCATTGACAACGACGCCGATGATGACAATGACCTTATTTTGATTTCTTCACCAAATTTTCACTCTGAAACTATGCCAAATCTTGTACACTACACTTTCTGATTTTAATCACCAAGTGCAAAACACTTAGGTTTCTGCCTCACATGTAGAGACCGAGCAAGTAAAAGTTCACTGACAGTCTGTGAAAGTCGGCTCATTGATTACTTTGTGAAAATATGATATTATTTCTAAGAACATTGTCTAATTGCAGCCCATACCTGGTTATCAGTATTGTATGTGTGTGTGTGTGTGACTTTGGGAGGCGAGAGAGGTCACTGTTCTTGTTTATATGATACTAAAAGATTATTATACTTAAATAACCTCCTCTCTTTTTTTGGTGCAGGATTCTTTGGTGGAGACTGCCAAAGAGCAGGCTAGCTCCATCAGCAACATGATTGCACAGGCTACAAAATAGAGAGTTTCATGGTTGTTTGCCATTTTTTGTGTATTACGCTTCCTGTTCTCGACCCAAATGAGGCAATGTGAACCTAAATGAGGCAAATTCATTGTATATTGTCTTCTGAGCTGTATTTTACTTTTTTTACTACTGCAAAAATGATATTATCATCCGGGGTTTGTTTTGATTGATGACCAATTGAATTTACAAACAGTTCTTTTCTATGGTTATTTGTAAATGTTTGTCTAGCTACTCTACCAAGTAGAGAATTAGAAAATTGCATGTCTCCTTTAGTCTGTGTTGAAACAATGCCTTGATACACAGAGATATAGAGAATATGAGTGATAAATATACAAAAGCATGCAATATATATTCAGTAAATCTTGAACAAGTATTGATTATGTTCGTGTTCCATTCGTCTGTAATTTGTTTGCCAAGAGGAGAGAGCTCAGATTGATTTTGTACAAGCTGTTGAGAGCTGTACTGTAAAATGGTGCTGCAATGGACTGGCCTTCTTTGATCTCTCTATATTTGTGCCAACTGTATTAAAGAGAACTAAGAAGGCCCCACCAGGATACAACTTCAACTTTGATCATGACACAAGGTTTTCCATATGATCAATGTAAAAGTAAAATTTCCCAATTGGAGAGATAATATTACAAAATCACATGATACATCAAATAAGAATGTCCCATTGCAAATTGCTCATCAGGAGAAACTCGTAAAAGGCTTACACAATCCAATTATCACTCACTTGCAACCCAATTAACACTCACTTACAGCCCAGTTACAGTTAATTTTGTGGTCATGCAAATTTGTATTATTTTTTTATGTTAATATTAAATTTTTAATATTTAACCTTTTTAACATTTATTTGCAATATTAAAACTTTTAAATCACCAAATCGTTAATTTTGTGGTCAACTTTTTCACTTACGACTTACACATTACGACAACTAAACATCGTAAAACACAATACACTTTTTCACTTATAACTTTATATTACCAACCAAACACCATAAAACTTACATGCATGTAACTCATTTACAACTGTAAAAGACTTTACTAATTACGACTTACGAATTACGGCCAGTTACGACAACCAAACAGGCCTTTAGTATCTTCTGTCGAAAACATTTGCAAACTAAAAGGCCCCAGCCTTAAAAATATTAAATTCAGAAATAGTTTTTAGCTAAAATCTAAATCTAAAAATAACTCCTCGCTCCCCTCTTTTCCTCGTTCATCCACCCAAAAATCAACCCAAACACACACACACACACACACACACACACACACACGCGTGCACACGCACACGCACCCGCACCCAAAAATTTTTTTTAGCAAGAAGTAACATTTTATATAAAATTGGACCACATTGAGGTGCAAGTACCATGGCATCTATCAATCACACCAACTAAAGAATTTCTGTTTCTAATATCAGATGTCAAAGGCCAGATTTTTCCCGTTGAAATTAGGGTTTCCTCAAGGCTGGCACCCAATATAAGCTTATATACATATATATATAATAATCATAAATAATTCCCTGAATTTCTGATTGGACAGCTAGCTGCACATTGGAAACCAAAGCTTTGGAAGTTCCAAAGGCTAACAAAATTAGGGTTAGGTTTTCTAGGTCCAAGACCCAACCACCTTCAAAACAACAGTTTTAATTAAAAATAATTTCGTTAAAATTCTATTTCCACGTATTCATTTTTGTATTATTGTTCAAAGGCCTTTGAATGGCACGTTGGGAAACGAGTTTAGAACGAGACTCCGTGAGAAACTTTGTAGGCTAATGATGGTAGTTTAGGGCTAATGATGGTAGTTTAGGCTAATGATCATCTTACAACTTGACCCAAACTAGGGATCTATACTAAAACGAGTGGATACAGATAGTTACAGTTAAATGAACAGTAATCATTACTAATGAATGTAACGTTATGAGTTTGAATCTCTCCATCCGCAGCGAGTGAGTGCAGAGAATTTCAAATAATTTTCATGCACCTCATACAAAAGCTATTAGCCTCAATTAGCGGTTCGCTTGTAAAAGCTGTTATGTAAGTTTACGGGGTTTTTTTCAAAAAAAAAAAAAAAGGAGTAAATTGCAAAAAACCCCTTACACTATTATAGTTTTATAAAAAAACTCCGTGTGTTATTGAAATTGGCAAAAAAAATTGTAAAAAAAACACTTTTATCCTTTTATAATATTTTACAATTTATATCAATTTTAAGCTGATAGACATGTATTTTTTTATCATATCTTAGTACAAATATGTTGTCCGTTAAGTTCAATAGGACGAGCAAATTTATTGTCTAATTTTATAACAATAAAGAATATTTTCATGAATTTAATCGCAGAGGGGTTTTTTCTCCAATTTGCTTAAAATTAATCACAGTTGTGTTTAAAATAATTAACGATTAAGATTGTCGACTTGAGCTATGGAGATCAGGGTTCGGTTCATGTGTGTGAGCCACACACACATACAATAAGAGGGCCAACCGACGTTGACACGTGGAGTGGAACTCTTATAATCCCTTATAATATTGTGTGAGGCCCACACACATAACATATATAAGAGGATCAGTCCAAGTGTCAACGTCGGATTGGCCCTCTTATTGTATGTGTGTGTGACTCACACACATAAACCGAACCCAATGGACCACCCATACTTTAAACATGAATTTTAGGAACATCTCATGCTTAGCAATTAAAAAAAAAAAAAAAATCCACCGAAACCCAGCAACTTGCTACAGCCGGTCACCGACGACGGCTTGTTCCGCGCAGAAAAGAGAACCGAAGCCCCGGAACCGGATCCAGCGACCGCCACGTGCCAGTCCTTACTGTAATCTCTCCGTCTCCCTCCTTTCAAATCTCTCCCCCGCAAACCCCGCGGTCTCTCTCTCTCTCTCTTCATTCAAATCCAAAAAAATTCAACCGATCCAATTCATCAACTCTCTCTCTCTCACACACACACACACTAAACTCAACTTTTGTTTTCAAAAATCTAATTAATTCATCAATTAATTGGATTTAAAAATGCCTTCTTTCTCATTGTGATTGAGTTCTTGGTGGCTCACTACAGAGAGAGAGAGAGATGGGAGATGAGTACGGTTCAAATTCAAAAGAGAAGCTTGTGAGAGAGATTTGCAGCATATCAAGCTTGTTTTCTTCTTGTTCTCACAGTCGGAGTTCGACCAGAAAGGCGGGGTTTGTTGATTGGTACCTCATTCTAAGAGTAAGTGATGCATTCATTCTTCTTCAATCTCTGTTCTTGTTTTTTTTTCTTTCTTTTTTTCCCTTTTTTTTTGGGAATTGATTTATGATTTTTTTTTTTATAATATGCATATATGTATATAGGTCGATGAGGATTCAGGGATTGATCTGATCAGAAGGCGATATCGTCAATTGGGTTGTGTTAAATCTTATGAAAGTACTGGAAAAAAAATCTTCATGCAGATGTTTTTCAAGATTCCTTCATTTTTCTGTTGTTTGTAATTTGCAGCATTGCAAATTCACCCGGATAAAAACAGGCAAAAGCCGAAGTTGCATTCAAACTTATTTCAGAGGTAGATATATCTCAGTTTTTTTTTCTTTTTTTTATCTCTCATTTTTGTCAACATTTGGCTATAATTTCAAAAGAATGTTGATTTTTTATCACATTGTCTCTTCTTAATTTGATAAAGATGTGGGTAGTTTTGCAATGAGTTAAATTTATGATAATTTCAAAGACATTCTGGAATTTTGACAAATTACACTTTATGAACAATTTTACTGCACATATATTGTAAACTTACTTGTATATAATTACTTCCTTTGACTGTTAACATTAGAAAGTAACCTTTAATAAACATCAATTTAATATGTTAGAATATTTAATCACAATTGAAAATTATATACATTTGGCAAACTTTTTTTCTTTTTTATCTATCATTTTCTCAACATTTGGCAAGAATTTCAAAATAATGTAGATTTTTTATAACATTGGTTTCTTTTTAATTTCCTAAAAATGTGAGTAGTTTTGCAATGACTTGTGAATTTATGATGATTGCAAATGTTAATAAAAAATTACTTCAGTTTACTGTTACCATCAGAAAGTAACCTTTCATAAATTTCATTTTAACATGTTAGATCTATAATCATAATTGAATAAAGTACTGGATAGCCGTATACTTAATAATTCAAACAGTTTCTGCACATCTTCTGCTACCAATCAAAATCATAGTTGCCAGTGAATGTCACTGAAAAATTATTCACATGAGAACAGTGCACACATATTTCTCTTGTCTCCATTACCTGCCAACTCTCCATCACATGCAAGTGATCTGGGGCTAGCTATAATGCACCCAACTTAAGTCTTGAGCAGACTTTTATTTGATGATCAAGAATAGGTCAATATCTCTAGGTTGTCATTTGAAATTTTGGATGATTTTCAAATTGTACATCACATGATCTTCTATGGTTTTGTCACGTAGGAGATCATGGAAATTTCAAAAAAGAAAAAAAAAATGTCTAGGTTGTTAATTCTCAAAAAATTAAAAAAAAGGTTTTTTTTTCTTTTCATTGAAGAACATGATTCTCTTGCAGGCATACGAGTGTCTCTCAGACAAAGGGAGGAGAAAAGATTTCAATTCCGATAGAAAGAACACCTACTGCAAAGAATGCCTTCAGAGATCCCAGCAGCCACATTCAGCAGCCCAGAAGAACCACAAGGATGCTGCTCCACAAGCAAAACAACACAAACTTCTCCGAGCATTCAAAGAGGTTCAGAACAGGCTCAGAGAAGAGTGCAGGGTGATCGAGAACTGTTTGCGCGCGAATGAAGCTGCAGGGAGAATGGAGTCCCCGCTGTTCGATCCCTCTGACCGCCTGCATTTCCCGGAGTATCCCCATTACAGGGATCGCGTGTACTTCAGCAATTTCTCGTGCTCATCAGGTTACAGGAAAGTGAGATGCGAGTCGCCGGTTTACCAAATCAAGACAGAGAGCAGGCGCAGCTGGAGCAAGAACCCTGGCTTCAGATTCTGAGATATTTTTTTTCCCCCTTTAAACGAAACATTTATCGATAGAGATCAATAAGATTGGCATCAGTAAGAGGTTGTTCCTTCTCTTGTTTCTTGTTTGCTATGTAATCAGTTGCAAGAAAATTCTAGTCAAATGTAGTTCAGTATTTGATTCCAGTTCATGACCCCACAAATTCTTCAGGCACTAAATGAAACAATGATAATAGATTTTTGAAATTTGACCACCGTTTCGTACATTATACATCACATAATGTTCTGTCGATGATAAATAAATCCACAAATAACAGCAACTTAAGTCGCAACTTTTCATAACTCCATTATAATGTGACATTACATTAAACTTGTAAGTAACATGACATTAGATCCTACAAAATTTTGTTCCACATCTCATACTCGTTCCAATATGCAGAGACGGCAAACAGTAACTCCCTTTCCATCAACCTTTTGATTCCTTCTTGTTATCCGGGGCTTTTAGTACACCGCGATCTATCAACGGCTGGAGCTCGGCCTTCGACAAATTTCTCACCTTGGAATCCTTTGATTCTAGGAATGCAGAAACCACCTTACAACTGCAAATGACCAACAAAAGTTAAAGATGAGCATGCAGCCAATGATATCCATATCCACATTTTTTTTTTTGCTAGTTAAATCCACCGCATAGGGTTCGAACTGAGGACCATTGGGGAGCAAACCCAAGGCCTGCCCAATGGCCGGCGTTAGGAAATGAAATGTCCACACGCGGCGGAGTTCAAACTTGGGACCGTCGGGAGATTGAAGTTCTAACCGACCTAGGCCTACCAGGGGGACACCCGCGGGGGGACGATATTCATATCCACATGCTATCAAAAGTTGCTACTTGTTCGAGTAACTAGTAAAAATGCAAAATCTTTTGTACCTGTGACCCTGCGCCCACACCTCACACTTCCCTTCAAGGGCTGTTTTCCACAGGGTGGCAGCAAAGGACGGGGATTCCAGAACCAGTTTTCTTATGGTCCTGCTGGAGTGAAAATTCACAAAAACATGCTCCTCTTCTTCTTCGGACTCTGCCTTCTTGGAAGAGCAGCCAGAGAAGCTATTGCTCTATGCAAGGCGTCCAATTTTTCCGATAAGGATTGCAGAACGCCATCCGTTCCGCCAACAGCTACCTGCAAAAGGATGATGCTTTCAGGACTCTGTTTTGGACTTTACTCTGTTTGTAAATTTGAGGAGCTTAAACAAATCTCCAAGTATTGCATGCTTAAAAATGTGAGGCAGCAGGGATGGTATATAAAAAGAAATTAGAATTGACATGGGTTCATGCAACTGTGAAGGACAAGGTAATTAACAAACTTTAAGCGGTGAAAAATCTGAAAGAATTAATAGAGAGAACTGACTAAGATGGTATGAGCGAAGATCAAGGAAGCCTCATGAAAACCAGAAATAAAAACAAATGAGATTTTAACTTTAGGTCAAAAATCGGAAAAGAAGAGAACTAAAGAAAATAGATGACAGCTGTAAAAGAAGGCTTGAATAGGCAACAATGAGACAATACCAAATGACAGAGGAAAATAATTCAAAAGATTGGCCCCACTTATAAAAAAGGTTTGATGGTTTGTATACAGCTAAAATGCAAAACGACTTTTCAATTTTCAGCAATTTTATGTGACATTAGTTCATGCATGGTAAATTCTGGATCAATTGTGATATCAGTTTATTCATGGTAAATTATGGCTCGATTGAGAAAATACAACACTCACTTTCAGTTAAATTTTTTTATAAAAAAAATTATAACATTAAGGTCCAAGTTTAGCATTTAGAATCCATTCGCAAATACTAAAGGCAATTAAAGCATATTAGAAAATAATCAACAACAAGCCTAATATCCATTTGGAGCAAGCAACAAATAATATCTTTGTGAAATGTCCTAAGGTCAAATCATTTGGCAATTTCAAAAAGAACATTTCAAAACATCCTTGTAAAGTCATGTTTGTGGTGTGTGTGTGTGTGAGAGAGAGAGGGGGGGGGGGGGGGGGGGGGGGGGGGGTTGGGGTTAGAGATCACCTCGAATATTACTTCTTTGCCAAAATTGACCTGAGTAGCTCGCTGACATTCTCAATGCAAGTATCTATGAGACTCTGAAAATTAACAAACGGTAAAAAAATTACTATCAGTCACCTACATTAAATAAATCAAAGAAGATTGACCCGAAATTCAAGAATGAGATTAATTTTATTTTCCTTTCTGGATAGACAAACAGTGAGATCTCACAATAGATGAAGTCTTTCAACACTTGTGACTTGCAGCGGTGATGCTCACCCTTTAAACAAGACATTAAATCATCATTGGGCCTGTTTGGTTAAGGGTGGAAGTGAGGAAGTAAGGAAGTAAGGAAGTGGTGATAGTTCCCTTTGGAATTTAGGAATTGGTTAGTAAGTTTTCTGGTGTTTGGATGTTGTTGGGAAGTGTGGTTTGGAAAATGTTATGTCTTTTCCGCTGTTTGGATGGTAATGAAAAGTGGAAGTGGAAAAGTTGACCACAAAGTTGACCGCAAAAATAATATTAAATAAAAAATTAATTAAGAAAAATAAAAAATAGACTGTAATTAGAATGCAAGTGAGTTACATCACCAAAAATTAACTATTTTATGTTACAACTTATTACAAATGAGATTTACATGACCACAAAATTAACTGTAACACTCTGAAAGTGAGGAAAATGGTTGTGTAAAAGAGAGAAGAAAAAAGGAAAAGGGGTTTTCTTTTTTCCTTTTCCAGTGTTTGGATAGATAGGGAAGTGAGCAATTATACTTCCCTATTTCCTTACTTCCGCCCACTTCCTTGCAACCAAACACGCCCATACTAACATAAAGAGGACGCTGTTGGAAAAGAACTCTTTTTCTTCAATATCTTCATTCGTTATTACTTTTCCCTGAATAGCATTTCATTTCCGGCCACATAAATGAGATGAGAACATCTCAAGAACCAGGAACAATCACTGCTTTCATCTAAAAGCTCCAAGAATGGAAGTAAAAGCAACTCCAAGAGAGGCTACCTAAATTTGAGCTATTTTAGGGATAATATTAGTTTAGAGAGCTCCCTATTCCATTTATGCCCCAAGGGAGCTCTCTAAATTTGAGCTATTTTGGATATCTTATTATTTTTTTAAGTCAATTTGGCCAAGAACATTTTGGTATTATTTAAAAGCAATTTGTGATAGATTAAAATAATAATAAATATAGTTTATGGAGTGAGTTTGTCTCTCTACATTTAGGGAGCTTGGGACTGCCTCCTAAAATAGAGAGCCACATAAGGAGCAGCATTGGAGCTCAATATATTGATTTTGCTTCCTAAAATAGGAAAGGAGGGAAGATAGAGAGCTCATTTGGAGATGCTCTAAAGATTAACAAGGTTCTTCCTTGAATAACCTTTAAATTAAAAAATGGAACTACTAGCTCATTTGTTTAAGTTCCCATCGACATTTTATTAGAAGATCAAAGCTCCCATTAGGCATGTACCTTGAACATGCTCCTCCATTAGAGCTCCCTCAGACATGATGGGCCAATTGTTAGTACCTACACAATCCCAATTCTTGGATTCTTCTGGATTATTTTAAATGGAGAATCCTGATTTCACTGAAAAGAATCAATGATTCTTGATCATGGTTCAAAGTTTCGGCCGAGTCGCTCTTGACTCGGCCGAGTCGTCTGCGGAACGGCCACCGCCGAGACGAGAATGAGATGCGAGTCCTACTTTGTGGCGGAGAATGACCGACTCGGAGCTGACTCAGAGTCGACTCGCGAAACAACTCAATTTGACTCGGCATATTCGGCCGAGTCATCTCCAAGTCGGCTCGTGAGTGGCGAGGTTAAAAAGGAAAAAATTAATCTTACCTCGATCCTGATCCAGCCGAGTCAGGCTCGTCGCTGTCGTCGTTAGCCGTCGATCCAAATCCAGATTGTCGTGTCTAAATCCGTTGTTCGATCTCTCCCTCCCTCCCTCCGATCTCTGTCCTCTCTCTCCTTTCCTGAGAGAGGAGAGAGATCGGAGGGAGCGAGAGAAAGCCTCTCCCCCCCCCGATCTCTCTCCCCCTCTATCTCCCCTCCCTCTGATATCTCTCTCTTTGTCTCTCTCCCTCCTCTCCCACCCAATCTTTTTCTCTTTTAACTCTCCTCTTTTCTCTCCCTCCTTCTGATCTCTCTATGTTCCTCCCCCCCTCTCATCCAATCTCTCTCTCTCTCTCTCTCTCTCTCTCTCTCGTTTAACCTTTTCTTTTCTATTTAATTTTTGGATTTTTATTATATTTACTCTTAAATCTTTCATATTTTTAAATTTATCCCAAATCATCATATTTCCCCAACTACCCCTCAAAACAAACTTCAGGCACCCACTCCTCTCTTTATCTCTCGATAGTCAATAAGTTTTGAGCATGTGATACATAAATATTGATATCTACATTTTTTTTAAAAATTTGTCGTGTTTTTTTAAATTTTTTTAGCTTTCTATGTAGTGTTTTGAGCGTATCGCCTAAGACCGATCCGAGACGCCGCGACCGATGGGACTCAATGCCCACCGAGTTGGCGGCCGAGACCGCCACTTTGAACCATGTTCTTGATTTTATTGAATAATACACATATAAACCAGGAAATAGATCCCAAAAGGTTATGAAAGTAACAAACTAGTGAAATAAGTGCAGTGCAGTGGTAACCAGATGAGATAGTTATCATTATGTTAGCTCCAGGTGACTTTAATGTTTTCATGGCTACTTACTGTATGCTATATAATGTAGGTTTATTTATGAGTGAAGAATGTCAATCATGACTCTCTCTCTAGTAATCTTTATCTATTCTCTAGTAACCTTTATCTCTTAAAGGAACAGAATATGGCAACACTTTTCTGTGAAGTCCAAAAAAACATAATACTATGCAAGTGTTGTCAAGCATATTCCACTAGATATTTAATGCAGTGGATTTTAACAATTGAATTATTGATATATAATTTATTTGGCTGCGAGCATAAACATAAATCATGGTTTTGGTGGAGCAACTGCTCTCTGAATGTGATATGTTGTAGTTCAACTCAACAAGGAGTGTCTATCAAAATACTGTGTTTGTGTGTGGCATGTTGCACGGGTGCAAGGCAGAGGACCAGGGTTGTCAAACATTTACCTCTCCAAGCCACTCTCCACCAACAACTCCTGTCTTCTTAAAGAGGGATCTTTCTTTCCACCAATGGTTAATTGGATGGTCTTCTCACTGACTCCACTGTTATCATTATCTCTCATGGGGACGTCAACATCAAGCTGTGAGTTCTTCTCTGAACTTCTTTGGCAGTGGCCACTTCCTCTTCACCCTAGAAAGGAACTAGAACAATTCAGCCTATGTTTACTTCTTTTAGCTTAAGATAAAAGCTCAAAGAAATTTGGAATAAATTTTGCCTGTGTGCATAGAGAAGGGACAAATATAGTCAGACAAGCCAGATTTTCTGGACCAAGGTAGCGAGAGCATTGAGGATGGAGTAGCTGCAGTAGTGGCAGTCTTCCTTTCTGGTATTGCATAGCAGAAGTTAGTTTGTTTTACATGGATAGAAGAACTGAAAATATGACAAACTTTGAACTAATCAGAGGGATTATCAAAATCAGAAAAGTACTTACACGGTCTAAAATGAGTTCCTTTAGCACTGATTGCAGCTCGCGAATAACAATCTGAAAATAGAACATGAGAATTGATAAGCATTATGCGGTCAAATCCTGTAACATGCCATTTGTCCAAATTGAAATATCGACTAACCTTCGTTACAAGCTTTGTATCATCAACCACTGAAAGGATGCAGGTGAGTAGCTAGAAATATAGAAACATGTAATCAGGGATAATATAAAGGTAATACTCATCAAGTCATAAAATGTCATTAAAAAAGAGAGAGAGAAACAAAAAATTCATAATAGAAAATATTGATAATGCAGTTACAGTTCAAACGCAACCAAGACTGTGACTGGTTGTTTTGAGATTAAGCCAAAATTGAGAGGAAATTTTGTGGAAATTTTGTGAAGTTAATCATGGACTAAACTTACTAGCATGTGCAGGATGTTGCTATAAAATGGCAGTTTCTGATGCCTAAGCCAAAAAAAGAAATTGGTATTTCAAAAGAAGCATAAACAAAACTCAGGAAAGCATGCCATGGAGCTATACAACTATGCGTAGTGTTAAGCAGCAGCATCCAAGCCACAATGTCTATTCATTTGACTATTTGGCTTATATTATGCCTTTGAGATGAATGCAACTCCAACAACAAATTTATGATCTTCCTCTTTTCTTCAGGACTCCTTCGTGTAGCAACATGTTGGAGGGATGAGTCTTGGTTGCATGGACTTAAACTTTAGTTCAAAAGAGTTAACTACACTCAAGCAATGCAATCCAGTATGCAGGCAGGTCTCCTCTCCTAGGTTCAGACAATAATGTGGTCTGAAAATCCAACCTGCTAATATCAGTTATGAAATTAATAGCATGTAGAAGTTTGATGGGAACAATGACTTTTGTAAAAGAATAAGCTATCTATAGAGTGTACCGAGAGTGAAATAACAACTGCAATAAACTGCACATTAAATGCTAGGTCAATCACATAGAACTTCAGTACTCATATAAGTGCTTATATGCAAGCAGATGATGATGCAACATTAAAACTACAGTCAGCCTAGTTAATGCTAAATTAAAGATAAAAAAAATAACATCACTAAAAATACAGATGCCTTGACTAAATGGTAGATCGCATTCATCTCCAGAACGGCTGAGAGAAAATATATGTTGAGAGAGTACTCACAAGACTCCCATACTGATCAAGAGCAAGGTTTCGAACATGTTCCTTAATGCCTTTGACAATCTTCTTTCTCTCCTGCGATTGAACAATAATATTAATGAATATATGGAAATATCTAATTAGACAAAATGATCTTCACATTCATCTGGCAGTCCAGATAGGACCATAAAGGCAAGAATTTTGGTGGCAGAACAAACTACATTAAAGTTAACACAACAAACAACAAAGCAAGCATATGGCCTTATTCAATAAAGTATAGTGTTTCCATGTCCAATGACATGGTTCCACCTTACGTACGTATTCACTAGTTTCACAAGTAAAACAAAAATTCACAAAGAAAATTGAAGCTGCACTGATTCTCAAAGTCTATAAGACATAGAAAACATATCACGAGATATGTTCTGTAAATGAACCAAAATTTCCAAAATGCTACATAGACAAGCACCATGATGAAAAGATTCTTGCATTGACTACCTAAAAAGGTCAGTAAAAAATAGGGATAAAATAGTTTTAAACGGAACTTGTATCAACCTTGGCACTCCCATGTTTGATGCAGAGGATGCCAACCTTCAGTCCATCTCTTGAACTGACCATACGAACAAGAAGTGGGATTTTTGTCCTGTTCTTTTGTTTTTCCTTTTCTTTGATGCCTGCAGTCCCTCATCTATGCCAGAGGACTCTTGAGTAAGAAGTGGTAACAGCTGTTGAATCACATCTGCTGCGGAGGACTTTAAACAAACTCAAATCAGACATATGTATCAGATATGTTAGATAAAGTACAAGGTGCGGGCAAGCATTCTTAACTTTACCTTGTCAGCAATTGTGAAATATTCCAGCAGTGTAGTGTGAATAATAGAATAGTCTAAAATCCCTTTCTCCAAAATTGGCTGAATCACAGAAGTCATGTGCTGTAAAACTGATGATTTCTGTAGTCCAAGTTTTGAAATTATGTCTACCAACCTGATAAAGTGAACAGTGTTAACTAAACAAAAAAAGACCGAAGAGCATATCAGCACAACAATAGGAAACTTCAAACAGAGTTAAAACATATATCTGTATAATTAATAAAAGCGACAGATTAGACGTTAATCACAAAGTTAATTAGTTATGAAAGCAAAAAAATACATTTTAGAGATGTATATATGCC
>JAVJIF010005246.1:0-124608 GCA_038442645.1 Agave tequilana | reverse complement strand
AGAGTTCTTAGAAGTGTCTAATTTATAGCATAAATGTTTACTTTTATGATGAAAAATGGTAGATAGTTTGAAGAGGTTGTATACTTTTTGAAACTGTATAGTTTAAGTAAAGATATATACTTTTGTTGCAATAGAAACTGATACCCACGATTTAATGTACAGTAATAGTTGTAAAAAAATGACAAGTACAACTACAAAGGATACCAAACATTCTTCTTAAAAGGGAGGACCTTGTTGGAATATGAATATAGTGAAGTGTAGTCTGAAGGGTTAAAATGTTGGAAAAGAAATCAAGGGGGTTGGATACACAAGAAAGTCGCTAGGGAAACAAATTTCGCAGAAGTCTTAGTGGGTGGCACACTTTCTCTTATTCTTTTCCCTTCCAACATAATTCACATAAGAACAATCTTTTTCGAGTGTGTTGCTCCAGATTAGGAAGAATCTTGAATCTTGTGAGATATTCTAATGAAGATTCTAAAAGATGTATAAAGTATGGACTTTTGGGCTACAAAGTCAGATGTAAGAATTTGTTTTGCTGTCCGTCTACCTTTTCCTTTCCTCCTAGCTTTCTCTTTCCCTACTTTTTTTAATTTATCATCATCAATGTAACGTGAGAGAAAGAAAGCAATAACTTACAATGGTAAATTAAGACATGGGACCTATTACTTTTGTTGCATCGGTCCAGTTGATATAGTGTTTTTATCCAAAAGCTTTAGTAGTTAGCTATTGGCCCATCAATGTATATAATGTCAATTTTTTACATGCCAATGCTCATTAACTAGCCTCAAGACATTTTGGACATAAATAATTTGATATGTTGTATTGTAAAACCTTCCTCTAAAGTTAAGCTTGTTTCTTTCTTTGCACGTGTACCAGTAGGTAAACCATTTCATCCAAAGGTTAATGATTAGTTAGAGAAAATTTATATGTTCCCATTTTAACAAGTAAATGCTCACAGCACTTAAAATGTTTGTAGAACATAATCATGTGATTACGATGTGGAAAACCTTTCTCCAAAAGTTTAAGCTATAAGATAGCGGGCTAGTAATTTAATGTTAAGGTTTATGTCTCGCTTCTGGTTAAAAGCGTCCAAGCTAAGGGTGGGTGAATTAAGGAAGGGTAGTAAATGGGAATATGAGTACTTAATATGTAATTGGGATTCAACACCAAATGGGTTAACTTTTTGAATTAAATTGGTCTCAATGTTGGTGGGTAAATTAAGGAAGTTTAGTTT
This sequence comes from Agave tequilana, assembly GCA_038442645.1. Classification (NCBI taxonomy): domain Eukaryota; kingdom Viridiplantae; phylum Streptophyta; class Magnoliopsida; order Asparagales; family Asparagaceae; genus Agave; species Agave tequilana. Next base: position 123,374 of record JAVJIF010005246.1, on the reverse strand, counting down.
CATATTGAAAATTGACTAGTGGGAATATGAGTGCTTGATATGTTATTGGGATCCAGAGACTAAATGGGTCAACTTTTGGGTTAAAATGGTCTCAGTATTATTAATGCCTTTTGGTTGCATCCATCATAACAAATTGTTATAAGAAGCCATGGTGATGATCTAAGTATGGTCAAGCATAGAGTGGCACAGTGGTGCAGTGCTAGTTATAACTTTAAAAATTGGCAGATGCTACAGTTATTTCAAGACGAGTTTAGACACAGGACATGGTTCAAAAACTCGGCCGTTTCGGTTTCGATTCGGTCTCGGAACAGGAAATACCGTTCCGGTTCTGATTCGGCCGAGTCAAAATCGGAATAGTCTTTCCCGTTCTAAGACTGATCCACGAGTCAACCTATTGTATTGTTTTACTTGACTCAGGACCGACTCGGCCAAATCACCTGAGTCGAGACCGAGTCCGCCCCGAATCAAGGCTGAGTTAAGCCAAATTTTCATATTATTAATTTTATGTATTTAAATTTTTTACTAGAAAAGTAAAACTAATCTTTACTTTTGCAAAAAAGAAGTTAATTTAAGTTTTTAATTTCATATAATTTACTAAATTACGTATTTATTTTATATTTTAGACGTGGCGCATGATTTATGCATTATCTTCATATTAGTGTGCTAGGTGAATATTTTGGATATGTTATACGTCAATTTTGATGTCTATATTTTTTTAAGATTTGTTGTTATTTTTTCAGTATTTTTTGAGCTCCTATGTAATGTTTCACGCGTCTCGCCCGAGTCAGGGCTGAGATATCGCGACCGATGTGGAACGGTGCCAGCTGAGTCGGTGGCCGAGACCGCGATTTTGAGCCATGGCACAGGTGTGAGTGCAATCACATGGGCCACTCCAGAGGTGGTTCGAATATTTGGACCTAAAGAGTTGATTCTACGAAGTAATCTCCAAAGGTTGGATGCATCGGACCCATGGTTCGAAGAATCAACCGATTCGTGTCGGAATCGGCTGACAACGAAATAGAATCATTGGTATTTAATCGGAATCGGTCGGAATTGATTGGAACGACCGATGTCAAGGTTAGGGTCGGCCGACTCCACTCTTTGACTGATTCCAATATAATTATTGCCAAACTGCAGCAAATTTAACAGTATCTTTCCAATTTTGCAATGTTAAAATTTGATTAATTAACAATGACTCTGTATTGTTACTTGGATTTCATCAGCCTCTTATCTGACACTACAAAGCAATAGTGCCAATCTTATATCCCTTTCGGTGCCTTGTGGGTACAATGATTATCCCCATCAAGTTCGAGAGAATCATATGTTTACTTTTGCTAAAAATTATAAATACTTCTTTCTCCTATCAACAATCTCCAAATAGAAAATTTTGAGAAAAAATCAAAATTGTTAACTGACCACAGAATAATTTGTTATATTAATTTTTTTAAAAACTTTATTTTTTAAAAAAAATATTAAAATAGTTAGAAAATAAGCATTTTGTTGCCTTTGATATAAGTTGATTTATTAAGGAAATGTCAGAAAGTGGTTAGAAATAGTTGAAATGAATATAATTAAGTACAATATAATTAGTTTGTTAGATTAATTATACATCAATATGTTATATTAATTGTTTAAAATTATTTTGTTAGAAAAAAATTAAATTTCCTTACAAAATGGTTATCATGAATAAAATTAACTAATTAATTTTAGAAAATATTAGAAAAAGTTTGAAAATAGTTGTCATGAACATAATTAAGTAGAATATTTAATTTGTTAGATTAATTGTTTTGTAATGCCTTTGTAAATACCCTTTGTCTTTGTATCAATTGTTTTGTATTGTAATATTTTATTCAAATGTGATTCAAATTCTATCAATTATTTTAAAAATATATGTCAAAATGCTAGTTACTATTATCTTAATAATATTTTAAATATCTTTAGTTATTGTTAAAAAATATTTTTGACCGAGACCGATATCACCAGGAAGAAATGGCTGATATGGCCGACATAGCTGATTCCAATACCTAAAACTTCGGTCGATTCTTATTCTGATTACGAGATTTCAAATTATGGGTCAAATGATAAATTGGAGAATATGTTAAACTAATGTGTCCATTTTAATCAGGGAAAGACACAATAAAAGAACGCAACCGTGTATGAGACTGTGGTAGGTAACATCACAAGGTTGCTCGTTCTTACAGTGTACGAGCAAAGGTGGACATTTCTTGGATTGTATCTTGCATCTGATTAAAGGCACCTAAGCTAAGGTTTGTCCCATATCAGAAATTGAGTGGGAATATAAGTGCTTAATACATAGTTAGATCCAAAAACCTAATGAGTTAACATTTTGGTTAAAAATGGTCTCAATTTTTATTCGTGCCAATTTTTATTAAGTGGTCAATTGTGGTCACATGGTTTGAAATTCATCAATCACTCCATCTTTAAATAATATCTGTCATTTTATCATACAAAAAATCTTCACAAGTTATTAACCTTAAAGATTTCCAGAAAAGGAGTCATATGATTTGGGATACTTCTCATCCATGCTCAGGTGTTTTAACATGTCTCATAGCATATACATTTTACTTCTTTATATTGATGGAAATGGATTGTGTTGGATCTTGACTTTATGTGTGCCTCGAAAATAATGCATTATCCTATAACAAATTTATCATTTTTCCCCTTCTTCTAGACGTTTTCTAAAGTCTATACAATGGGAAGGATGTCAACTGGCTTTTTAGGATTATAGCGAGCCTTTCTCTTGTCCATAATTTCTTGACTAGAAAGTTAACACTAATTATCGGAGAGCTGATGTTAGGTTGATGGTCGGGCCTAAAACTTTGTCAATTTTTCATGGAGCCTGCTCCATAGCTGACTGTATCCTAATAAGAAAAGACTTAGATGATTACGATGACAGATTTTTTACTTCTTTGATCTCGAGTGTTTTTGACTGACCATTCAGATGGCCATTTTGGTAAAATAGCGACGACAATATTGGTGCACCCACTAGAATTTGAATGGTGCGAGGACATTTTGACCCATTCCCACTGTCTGCAACTAATTAACATTATATTTTAAGTTGTTCCTTGTGACAAACTGGATTGATGAATTATATTCAAGCTGTAATAAGGGTAATTTACATAGAAACCCCCTCAGGTTTCACAATTGACAGAGTACCCCTGAAATTAGCACAAGACCCCCTGATGTTTGAAATATGTACTCAGTTTTCTCGGTCATGTGACCCCTACAATGTCAAAAATACCCTCTTCTCTGCAATTTGAAGCTGAATAAAAAGATAGAGGAAGAATCATGAGACTGGGGATAGGTCCCAGTGGAAATTTTGTCTTTTTGTGAGTTTTGCCCTCTCCACTTCTTCTTGGGGCTGTTTGGATTCAAGGAAGTGGGCGGAAGTGAGGAGGTGGGAAGTGTTATTTCTCACTTCTGTTGTCCATCCAACACACCGGAAAAAGAAAATGAAAAAACCCCTTTCCTTTTCTCTTTTTCTTTTTACACAACTATTTTCTCACTTTCAAGTTGTTACAGTTAATTTTGTGGTCACGTATATCTCATTTGTAATAAGTTGTAACTCCAAACAGTTAATTTTGTGGTTGTAAATCTTACTTGCATTCTAATTATAGTTCAAATTTTTTCATAATTAATTTTTATTTTAATATTTTTTACGGTCAACTTTGTGGTTAATTTTTTTCACTTTCACTTTCACATTATCAACCAAACACCGAAGAGACATTAACTTTTCTAATTACACTTCTCAACTACCATCAAAATACCAGAAAATAACACAAATTCTCATTTTCTAAAAGAAAAAAATCATATTTCCTACTTCCTCACTTCCATCAGTTCCGCCCGGGGGGGGGGGTGTTGTTGTTTTCTTTTGCTAATTTTTTTTGAAACCCCAGGGGTTTTTTGTTAGGGGTTTATCTGTAAATTACCCCGAAATAGTTATAGTTGTGCAATCCTCATGCATGTCTACCATACAGGGTCTTCATCGCAGCCTATTTGACATGGGAGTGCATATAATTCACGTTCATGGAATAACTGAGCCTAAATCTGATTGTTGTCCATATGACACACAAGTTTATGTTTTCAGAGGATAATTAATGATTGATATATTTAATGGTGGCTATGTGATTAATTAGCACCGTTAGGCCCATATCAACTTTTCAGGTTGGAGAGGGTGTTTTTTTTTTTTTTTTTTTGGTGGTGGTGGGGGTATGGAAAGTCTTTATGGTGCTATCTTGAAAGTAAAATTAGAAGGAAAAAAAAGGTTTAATCTCATGACTGATATCATGAGTATGTTGCGAGTTTTCAGCAAGATTTCTTTTTTTTCTTTGTTTTTAAGGTAGAAAAGACAGTACAGATTCAACACCAGTCACTAGAGAATTAAAGGTCTAAAAGCCAAAATTAAGAGATCATACTACAATTGGTCAATATGTGCACTTCTTATGAGATTATTTTTCCGCCAATCAAAGTGTTGTATATTGTCCACTGAGATTCTTTGCTATATCATTAGCATCGAGGTTTCTGAATAGTTATGCATTTAAACCATAACTTTGTGGTCCACCATGTAGTGGCTTCAGGAAATTCTTAGTGGCAAAACAGTGACCTACTACTTGACGAATCTTCCAGTAATGTAACTTTTTATAAAGTGGGAGTTTTGTTTGACAGACCAGGTTCACACCGTCACTGCTCACCAGTGGTGCTGCAGCTACAATATGTAGATATACATGCATTTTCTGCTGCCAGGCTGCCAGCTACATTTTTATAGTTCTAGCGCTCATATCAAAACCAGAACACTGAAATGCCAATTCCTAAGACTTCTTATATCGAAAACAGGACATTTCATGACTCACAGTCGCGGTCTCGGTCGCCGACTCGGCGGCACTGAGACGGATCGGTCTCAGTGACTCGGATCGGTATCGGGCAATACGCGCAAAACGCTACATAGAAAGCTAAAAAAATGAAAAAAAAATCACGACAAATCTTAAAAAAATGTAAACATCCACATTCATGTATCACATGTCCAAAATATATCACTTAGCACGCTAAAATAAAAGCGAAAGTATAAATACAGCGGTCGTCGGTTGAAACATATCAAAATACATGCACAATATAGTAAATTGAATAAACTATATTCATAAATACATGCTAATGTAGTTTTTCCACATTGAATTGCGATGAGGCACAAAATTATTATCATAATGTCGAGTCGACCGAGTCAACTCCGATTCTCGGCATAGTCAGTCTCCTCTGAGTTGAGTCGACCGACTCGTGACTCGGACTCGTCTCGGAGCGGGCCGAGTCTTTGAACCGTGGACATTTAGTAGTATGTGACAGTCTTATCAAACTCTTCAAGTTCTATAGATGTTATGCATTTGAAACAGTTAAATGCACTACCAGTTTAGATACTAGGATGAGATTTCCTCTTGCAGTTTGTGGGCTACAAACAAAAACACACACACACACACGTTGCAATTGTTGTGGTTAGATGCATATAAATCTTGTAACCAATAGAATTTACCTCATTGCAACTTTATTTCTTTTCTATTTCCTTTACCCAGGTTCAGTTGTAGGAGCGGGCTTCCTCTTGGTATTTCTGTCATTAGCTCTTATTTCCACAAGCGCAGAAAGGTTTCCATCTCAATCATCTTTTTGAAGAAAAATATAAACAACAATCAGAGGAAGATTGAAGCATTTCTAGTTGAATATGGATCTCTAGGCCCAAAAAGATACCATTATTCAGATGTGAAGAAATAACCAAAGCTTTTCGAGAAAAATTAGGCCAGGTGGTTATGGCACCGTATTCAAGGGCATTCTTAGCAATGGTAAAGTGGTCGCGGTGAAGATCTTAATGACTCCAAGAGATGACGGGGAAGATTTTAAAAACTGTTTAATCTAATCGTTCCATTTTGTTCTACTGTTTAAAACTGTTAATGTTTGAACATAAAGAAAATAGAGTAAACAAACTTCAAATCACATGATTTTTTATATGCGCACATCTTATAACATGAATATGATAATGTGCAGTCGGATCGTGAAAATAAATTGGGATGTTGGAGTTTTAATCCGTCTCCTTAGATTACAATCTAAGGAGACCTATTAGGAACACTTTTTCCATATATATATACACATATATATACATATATACATGTACACATATATACACATATATGTATACATATATACATGTACACATATATGTATATATATATATATATATATATATATATATATATATATATATTATATATATATATATATATATATAATATATATATATATATATATAGACACACACACACACACACACACATATATAGACTAGGCTACTTACGGCCGCCCATTTTGTGCCACTTGATGGATGGGTAAAAAGTATTAAAAATACATGATTTTTTATTTAGACACTTTAAATAATGTAGATCAACTTCACGGAGTGGGTCTTATTTTTAGATGTCGTAGGTATGTATTTGAGTGAGAAGGTTTCAAGTCCAAATCCTTCCTGAAGGACACAAGTCTCTCTCTCTCTCTCTCTCTCTCTCTATATATATATATATATATATATATATATATATATATATATATATAGAGAGAGAGAGAGAGAGAGAGAGAGATAGACTTGTGTCATTTCGGAAGGATTCCAGCCGAATCCTTCCCACTCAAATATAACCCTCCAACATTCGAATACAAGATCCATTTCGTTAAATTTGATCTATATTATTTCAAGTATCTATAAAATAAAATTAAGTGTTTTGAATACTTTTTGCCCATCCATCAAGCGGCGCAAAATGGACGGCCGAAAGTAGTGAGTTGGTTAGATCTATGTTTTTAGACATACAAATTCTCGATCTGACCATTTGATCATGATCTAAATATTTAAAAAACCCTACAAACCAATTTTTGTTAGTTTCAAATGTTCTAAACTGTTAAACTAACCAACTCACTATTTAGGTCGTCCGTTTTTCTCTTACTTGATGCATGGGCAAAAGAATTTAAAATATTTGATTTTTGTTTATAGATAGTTAAAATAATATGGATCAATTTCAACGGAGTGGATGTTGTTTTCGAATGTCGGATGTTGGTATTTGACTAGGAAGGATTCAGCCTCGAATCTTTCCAGAATGACACAAGTCTCTCTCTCTCTCCCTAGAGAGAGAGAGAGAGAGAGAGAGAGAGAGAGAGGTTTGAACTTCAAAACACACTGAAACACACACAACATATTGTATGTTGGCCCATTGTGCATTTTAAAAGATAGGTGTAATTATAACACTAACTCCTACCACCCCCACCACCCCCACTACACACGTCAAACTACAACAATTAATCACTATCTAAAATCTTAAAATGCTCCATCCTTCAGTTGATTTTGGCAGGTTGTTGTGCCAAAGAGACCATTTTTTATCTTGTCTACGATGAGAAGTGTGTTGCATCATTAGTGTTGATTATCCCATCTCGAAAAGCACGTTAGGAAGGAGCTTCTTGTGAGTCTAGTTACCTGTATTCATGTGAAACATGTCTGACACTAGGGCTTGACAGCAGAAGCGAGCTTGCACTCTGAAAGAGGAAAAAAATTATGAGACATACCCTTCCACATTGGAATCTCCAAATGAAACTCGTATTAAATGTTTTAAATGAGAGAGTAATCATATATAATACTATATGATACTCAGTGATTCATGTGAAGCGTGTGTTTAAATATTGTAAATGTGTAGTGAGAGTGCTCATGAGCTATCATTTGTATATATAGCCTACAAATATTTGAAGAATAATATACATTTCCTTATAAAACACTAAAAACACTTGTTAGAATTGATAGATGGTGGGACTTTTAAGTTGGATACAATGGATCAGTTCCTTTAATAGGGATTTGCAACTAATAATTTACTTTTTAATATGAAAAGTCTCTAAACTCGATAGAAAATTCAAGAATTACACAAATAAAGCTCATGAAGTTACGACATAATTCACAACCGGTCAAATAATTCACGAATTATCAAATTAAATGTGAATTGGTTCCTTCCAGATTTGGTAGCGAATAATTCGCGATTCTTTTGAAAAAATCACAAATTTTGTGATTATGCTCCTGACAACTCCCATTACACATTTACAATACTTAATATACGTTTCACATGAATGATGAATCTCTTTGTTGTATAGTATGAGTTATGATTGCTCTCCTCATGTACAATATTTAAAATGTGTAAATAAAAGATTCCAATGTAGTAGGATTGGGGTCATGATTTCTTCTCTCTTATTTCACTATCCCCATATACCCACAGTCAACTCTTTTGTTCACCAAGAACATCTAAAGCCTCAAATGAAGAGCTCAAGGCATCAAAACTGCGCAGAGGTCATTCATATAGTGTTATTCAAATGAATTTATCCGTCAGGAATCAGACTTAGAATAAGTACCATGAAAACCCCTCGTTTAGCGTTATAAATTTCCATATACATTTTATATACACTGTACTTTCAAGATTCAAATAGGTATTACAAACCTAGTACTTGTATCACTTTTTCTCACACTGTTGAAATAACCTCTTTAGCGAATTAGTGATGTTTGATTTAATGCATACAGTTTTTAAGCTTTTGAATTTACCGATCAGACTATGTACCTTGTTTCTTTTCAGTTTCAGTCACAGGTCACGCAGGAGTCATCCTTCTTGCATGCCTTGTGTCCATTCTTCTGTTCACCGCCACTCAAAGTTCCATAAAATGCTCAAAAGATCAGGGACTTCTTAGAAAATTATGGATCCAAAGCCCCAAAACGATACAAGTATTCAGATGTGAAAAGAATGACCAAATCTTTCTCTGAAAAACTAGGACAAGGTGGTTATGGCTCAGTATTTAAAGGTAGTCTCAGTGACGGACGGCCCGTGGCTGTGAAGGTCTTAACTGACTCCAAAGGTGATGGTGAGGACTTCGTCAATGAAGTAGACAGCATTGGTAGGACTTCCCATGTGAACGTTGTGAGTTTGCTCGGGTTTTGTTTAGAGGGTTCGAAAAGAGCTCTTATCTATGACTTCATGTGCAATGGATCACTAGAGAAGTTCATATTCTTGGAGAAATCGAGAGCAGCACTTGGGTGGGAGAAGCTATACCAGATAGCAGTCGGCATTGCACGTGGGCTGGAGTATTTGCATAGCGGTTGCAACACGCGCATAGTGCATTTTGATATTAAACCACACAATATCTTACTTGATGAAGATTTCTCTCCTAAGATTTCTGATTTCGGGCTTGCAAAGTTGTGCCAAAGAAAGGAAAGTGTACTTTCAATGGAAGATGCTAGAGGTACCATAGGTTACATTGCACCAGAAGTTTCTCCAGGACTTTCGGAGTTATTTCCAGTAAGTCTGATGTTTACAGCTATGGGATGATGTTACTAGAAATGGCAGGTGGAAGAAAGAATACAAATCCGTGTGTTCAGAACAGCAGCGAACTATACTTTCCAAATTGGATATATGACCACTTAAATCAAAATGGAGGCCTACAAGCGTTCACTGTGACTACAGAGACCGATGAGGAAATTGCAAGAAAGTTGATTTTAGTTGGTTTGTGGTGCATTCAGACGACTCCTCAGAATCGGCCTTCCATGAGCAGAGTGATAGAAATGCTAGAAGGGAGCACCAATGACTTGAACTACCACCAAAACCATACTTGTCTTCTCCTTTGGATACAGCCCTTTGCGCGTCGTCTATTTCCTGATGGCTTTTGGAATTCTTATAATTAGTTCCTCTACTCTTTGTTGGAAAATTTATATTTCAAGCCTTACGATGTATCATTTGTTCACCTGTAAATGCCCAAACTTGTACTAGCTGAGGATGTTGAAGAGCTCTCATGGGTATCAACTTGTAATAATAGCACTTGTGGCCAGTCTATTTAAGCTGTATATGAACCAAAGTGGTTTATTTTGCCAAGCTATTAGCTGTGAACAAACATGTGTGGTAATTTGATTGTTTATTAGTGATGAATCTCTTCTTCTGTTCTTCTCTTGTGTTTGTTCTTGTTCGATATATAATCCTTTTTCATCATTTTTAACTTATTATGAAATTAGTTACAATGATTTGCCACAATATTTCATTAGTTGGCACTATTGGACTTGTTTGTCAGTAGTGGGCATGTTCAAATTTACCTATTTCGTATATGCTAGTTCTTTCTATGCAAGTTTTTATAACTATTTATTCTTTGTTCTTTTTAATTTAAGGGTTTTAGCATATATATCCTTTAATTTTTATAATATTTCATAATCCTTTTATTGTTAACATCTAACAGACTTTAGTAGAATAAATACAAAAGTGCCCTTTTGCAATTAGCAAATACGAAAGCGCTCACTTCATCTCGCTATAAAAGATCACTCAGTTGGAGACTGCCAAAAAACTCTCAAAATTGAAACATGTTATGTCAACCCTAACCTGCAGCTAGGCCTGTCAATGGGTTGGGTTCGGGGCGTACAGGTGATATTATACTCGGAGCCGATCACTCAAAGGGTACCAAACCCGGACCCGTATACCCACGGGTCCGGAAGCCGGGTTCCCATACACGGACCCGTTTTACCTGCGGGGTCCAGACCCGTTTACCCAGACCCGAATAAATTCAATTTCATTTTTTTAAACTCAAACAACATAACAAACATTACATACAGAAATACATAGAAAGAGCTTTCAATGATTTAATTAGCAACTTACATACAAACAGAAACAGAATACAGAAACAATAAATACACATAGAACATAAAGCAACTTAACTTGCAGTTTAACTTGCTACAAATACCATTAGGTCCCCTTGTAGTTTATACAAGCAGAAAGTAACAAGATAAATTAACAGTCAATTTGCTTTGCTTGTAAACAGACTGAAAATAGTACACTTTGCCAACATGGTGAAGTTTAGTCATCAACGCATGCATCAGTCTTCCACTCAATCATCACATAAGAAACATATTGCAGTGAAATGCATGCCTTTCTTCATCTCTACCACCTAAAAACAAAGTTCCTCATACTTCTCAATAGGTTTGTTAAGAAATCGAGTGTGATCCGGATGTGCCTACAAAGAAATACGAATCAATTTCATTCATATATCTCAAGTTTGTATTTAATAAATGATTGTGTCATAAATCACATTACCGCAACATGTTCCTCATAAGTCTTTTCTTGTAACGTGGTCTTTGTTGCATCATCCCATCCAGCTCCGCTGAGCCTCCTACATTGACATATATTTCTCCATTCATCCCAAAAAACTCTCAAGTGACATGTGAGAAGTTCTTGTTGAACCTTTGGTTGATGTGATTAGCGGCAAACTCTCTCTTTGAAATTCATGTGAACTTTTAAGCCGTTGCTAGCCAAATCAATCAAGAATGGAATGAGAACTTCAACAAGCATGCCTTCCATTTCTTGGTCCGAACACCCTTTTTGGACCATTCCCTTCTTTCTTTTAGCACCACTTCCACTCTCCTTAACAGGGAATCCACTTCAATGCTATAAGTAGATTTCACCCTACTTTTCCTAATGCATGGACTGAATTATTGCTCGTTTGAAGGTGAGGAGAAATGAAGTTGAGAGGGGTTGGGCATTTGCATAGAGGGCATCTTATAGTTTGGGATCATCGATGGTGCCAATGGAGCCAATGGAGGCCTTGGAGCCATTAGATATTGGGACATGTAAGGATCTAGTTAGAGAGGACTCTTCAACACCCATGTTTAGAACTTGAAAATCAGGAGGCAACCCTTGAGATGCAATTGGGATAGATGGAGATGTAGGAGCTGAGTTCAGTAATCCCCAACACTATAAATGCTAGTTTCACTATGCGATCCATTGTCTTGCAACAATGGATAGTACAAGACTTAAATATTGCAACAAAATTATAATTTAATAATTAACAAGTTCTTGGTTACAGAAACAGTAATCATATAAACAATAATAACTAATAAGATACGAATAGTTTAAGTGTTCAATAAGATGAAGTGATGCACATAATATACACATTGAACTTCAAACTCTAAATAACATAACATTGACATTAATAATTACTCCTGTAGACCTGTCTCCGTTTCATCCCCTCCGCAATACTTTTGCACAATAATCTACCCACATATCCTTAGCTAATTTCTCTCTCATTTCCAACCAAACTTTGTTACCTTTTTTTTTTTTTGCTGTTGTGCGGTCATTTGATTGTGCGAAACTCCACTTTCTCGTCAAAAACCTCCCCTGTCCTCATCAAAATCTATACCTTCATTTATGAGTATATCATCTGGGTTCACTTGCATGATGTAGTTATGTAATATACAACACGCAACATCAATTTTAACTTGTGACTCATAAGAAAAGTCTAGTGGACATCTAAGTATTTTGAACCATTTTTTCAAATACCAAATGCACTGTTGATTTTTTATCTAAGAGAGGATGATGAATGAGGGTGAAAAGCTATGGATGGTTCAAGGGCTCCTTTCCCGCTTGCTCTTTTAAGTGATATGTTATGCCATGATACAGAGCAATGAAACTAGGCATGGTAGTATATCAGGCATCACAAAGGTAATATTTATCTACAAAAAGAAGTTATCTCATTGTTACACACAAGTAACTATCATAAAATTTATATGACCAAGTCTAAGTATTTATTATACCTCTCAATAAACAAAGGCCTTTGGGTTGGGGTAATGCCAATGTACTCTTTAACACAACAAAATCATGAGTTGAGCCTGATGGGAAGCAAAAACTTTTTCCGTTCTTTGTGTTGTGGTAATAAATAAAAAATAGAGTAAGAGAGAAAATCACAAAAAAAAGAGTACACCAATGACTTACCGAGGTTCGGCTCCAATGTGGTGCCTACGTCCTCCCCACACCTTTCTCCGCCAATTTCACTATATGAAATGCAAAATACAAAGTGTCTTTCTCAAGCCGGTATAGCGTAGCTTGAGGATTTCCAACTTCTCTCACAATGATCTTGAGAGGATGAACACTCACTCACAACTCTCTTGTGTAGTAGATTTTTTGTGTTGTATCTACAACTCTCATCTCTCCTCTTTATATAGAAAAGGCTAGCCTCTTTATATTTCCCACACTATAAAGGGAACACTCTTTCCTATAACCCAAAGAGCAACACTTCCATCTTTCAAGGCATAGAAGAAAACTCACAAACCTATCCAGACTCGTGCATACAGAATATGGCTGAACATGCAACTTCAAATCGGGATAACTTCATCAATACTCATCCAAATGCTTTGATTCAAAGCCTGGGATAATCCTGGAATGTTCCTCTACAACTTCTTTGTTGATGACCGAGCTAAATAATGACTGCATCATATTCAAAATTGCCCTCTTGTCACAGAAAACTGCATCTTGAAAATTGACTAAGTCATTGGCTGAACCCAACAGGTGACCAAACTTATGGATCATGTCTTGCCCCTTTTCCCAAAATACGTGGAAACAGAGTCGCGACGAGAGTTGGCGACATATATACGCGAGGTAAATACCCCCGCATATGCGCTAAGCCTCAAGTAACACGAAACAAGCTATAAATCTAAATTATAATCAATCGTGATTAATGCAATATAACATATAAGCATCCACGTATGATATCATATAAAAGAACTGGAATAAAGACTGAATCTGATATATATCGAGAATCAGGAAATAACAGGAAGACAAGAGAGATAGAATACCAGAACCAAAAGAGAGAAAATCCAGCTCCTCGCGAAGCGTACGAGCTCAACGAACACTTGAATAAGAGCATAAATATCCAGTATTTAGACGTGCAAATCCCGGGTTGTCAAAAGCGACCGAATGAGTGTGTGTGTGTAAAGGAAAAAGTGTTCATGCATAAAATAATGTAAGCAATAACGATATGATAAACAGAAATAAAAGATAACAGAATAATCAATATCAAGAACAAAGTTATGAACGATATATAACTGATATCCTGATAAAAGGAAACAACTATTAAGATGTGTAACCTAGCATATGCCACTAGTCCGGTATATAGTCCAGTCATGTATACAATCATATATCTATCATAGTTATATATATGTACAGTCAGGTGATTACGGTCAGTCACAATATATTATAACAGTTTATTATTATTAATTATGTCAGTGAACACCAACTGCCACCTGTAATAGACGTATCCCATACTACGCCTATCACACGTTTCAATCGAAGTCCTAAATTATTGAAACTGATCGGTTGGAGACGTTGTCCATGCTTTAGGTGGGGCCCGTACATACCGAGGACCACGACCTAGATACCTGGTGCTGAACCAGACCCTACCGCCAGGTAGTCAGTAATAGTACTCACAACATCACTGTGAAAAAATACTCACAGTAACAAAGTGGAACAATAAACAAATGCGATGTCAGTCATCCCCCGGAACCCTGCAGTTGAACTGTAAATCGGCTACGCAACCTGCATCTTAGGTCCCCCAAAATACAGATGTTGTCGCCTCCATCAATTTTCTTAATCCCAGTGTAAGTTGTTTGTTTATATTATTATTTAATTCAGTCATGACAATCAATATCCATGTTACTTATAGTGATGGACGATATGATGACAGTAACGGTATAGTATAACAGTCAACAGTAGTCGTATACACAGTAAACAATATCACTAACAGTGAACGGTAACAGTATCCGTGTATACGATAAACAAAAGGACTGTACATGATGTTACGGTCTAACAATTCTTTCCTAGTAACTTATAGTAACATGAATAATATACTAGAACATGGCAGGTACTAACTCTGAAATCTGCAGTCTCATCCTGAATATATATAGATCTCATATGTCTGTATTAAGATAAATCAGTAATTGATCCGACCAACTCATATTCACAATAACAATCACTCTGAACATCAAACATTAATCCAAATCAAAATATTCAATACAGTAACCACAAGTCCATTAAATACTTAATCAACCTTTTTCATCATATCAATCTATTCTGATTCTCTAAGTCACCAATAACTGAGACCCAACAATAACTGTTATCAAACTCTGGATATATATTAACACCGATATCAATGAAAATCACACTCATAATAACTCAATCTCTGAAACTGAATAACTGAAGTAGTTAAGAACCAATCATGAAATACTGATTATATCCTCGAGATCAACAAAGAATACCGAGTTCACAGATAAAGAACAAAACATCCTCAAGCAATATAAAATCAAGAATACCTTTACGTCTGATCATCAACGTCCACAAAATCATCAATAATTAAACAGTATAATCAGGAGTAAAAAGGGAATACTCACAGATATTAACCTAACTACATCAATCTCATCAGAACACTAATCAAAATCCTCTGAAGAGAACACAAACATCATGTCAATCAACTCAGCCGTATATCCTTCCTCTACATCATCAGTGTATTCATCATCTAAGTCACTGATATATCCAGGTCCCAACATATAAAATACATAATCATCTATACCTAGCCAATCATCACTATCCATCTGATTAAGATCATCATATATTTTCACTTCTATTAAGCTAAATCAGAAGATCCAGAAATTCAAATAACTAATCAATATAATCAATTATGTATTATACATGCACCAAGTCAGGTTAACCCCATCTACGCCTACTCCTCACCTAAGATCAAGTCCATCACGATCGAGTCCACTAATCAAGTCCAATGTAAAAAATAACAATTTCAGGTCAACTCCAACTCTAGCTAAGTGAATGCCAATCCAAGTATCGATAAATCAGTCTATCGGTTAAAGCGATGTCATATCTAATACTTCTTCAATATCCACAGGAGTTCTAATCGAAAAATCACCAATACTGCCGACAAACACTATGGATAAGATAGGTCCTCTATTCTCAAATATGCAGAAGGTCAACTGATCAGTAGATCGAATAAAGTCACAGTACAAGGTATACCTCAACTAGTCCTGAATCAATAATGGTAAATAACTACACATGAATGACTCTAATAAATATTCAGTTCAACAATAATATGGTGAATGTTCACTGATATCTCATGAAGTGATACAAGTAATCACACTGGTAAAATACATCAAATAGTCACATGAAATGATAAACGTAAAATACAAATACATATAAATAATAGTAAATAAGGAATTAAGACAAAAGCAACACTCATATGAAATGATTCGGTTTTGGATCCGAATCGACGTCTGGTCTCCACTGCACGAACCGGTACGAATCTCTGGATCATCCCATGGGTCGGTCTTCAAATCGCTATTGTATCGGGTCCACAACGAACAAAACTCCGAATCTCCCGTAACAGGTCTGGATCTCACCAAACGGGTCCGTAATCGTTGTAACCACACAACTAAACACATATAATACACTAGCACACATACATATACATACACGTACATGTACTCATGCATACACCCAAGCGTATACAATACGCACACATACACGTATACAACACATACTCTAATTCATGCACATATATATTATACACACACACAAACACACATTATATACATACCCACACATGCATACATAGCACACCTATTAATTCATGTACACATGAAAAATATTATACACACACTAATATACAAAAATATATTAACACATCCTAATATACCAACACCCATATACATATTTACAAATGTACCACACATTATATTATACACATAAATAAATTCATAAGCACAAGGATGCTACAGAGAGAGAAAAGAAGGGTGAAAGGACTTACATAAAGGGGTGACTTGTGGCGCGCCGACAGAGGCTCCAGTGGAGGCCGCGGAGGATGTCGACGGATAGAGGATCTCGCCGTGAAGGGCGCGGGTACGTTCACGCTCGCCGACGGCGATCCACGGATAGGTGAAAGATGTCATCCCACACATGAATATAACAACATTAATAATATGCCCAGCAAATACATCCATTAAATTTACAGGGAGCGAGAAAGAGAGCTCACGCCGGGGAGGCTTGCAGTGCTCTGATGGAGACTCCAGCAGAGGGGCGGAGGCCGCGAAGAATGTCAATCGATAGAGGATCTCCTCGGGAAGGGCGCGCAAGCGTTCACGCTCGCCAAAGGTGGTCGACGGTGATTCACGGAGAGGACGAAAGGGGGATGCCATATGAGGGGGAAGAAGTATGGTTCCATGTGGGGGAGCTGCTAGGCATTGCCATGGAGGGATGGATGGTGAAGATAAGGTCCCATGGTGGATGGAGTGCGCCAAGGGGGCCTGGATGCGACTGGGCCTGGGGTGCTAGCGCAAGGTGGGGAGATGACTCTTGGCTAGGGGGCTGGATCTGGTGTGGGTTGCTGTGCGCTAGGCCAGAGGAGGACGTGGCCTATGGGGATGGTGCGGAAAGGGGCTCGGTTCATCGAAGAAGAAGCTCGAGGAGGAGATCTAGGGCGGTGGAGGGGTGGTGCTTGGGTTTTAGGGGCGTGGTGGTGCAGGTGGGCTGGTGGGGAGATCTCGACACTCGCGGGGAAGTGCCGCCAACAGAAGAGGGGTGCTGTCGGAGAGGGTCCTGGGTGTGGGGATGGCCACGACGAAGCTCCGACGATGAAGCGAAGGTCGCGCGGTGATGGTGCGGTAGGAGGGTGGTGTTGAGCGACTGCCGTGGAGATACTCCAGGGTTGGTTGCGCAAGGAGAAGGATATGGTGGATGGGAAGGGGGTTATAGGCGGCTGTGTATCTAAGGAAAGAGAAAAATAATAAGGGTTAGGGTTAGAATTTAGATTATATAGGGAATTAGGATTATGATGGGAATTAGGATTATGATTTTGGGTTTAGAACCTAGGCTAATGGGTTTGGATATAAGGGTTAAACGGGTTTGTGCTAAATGTTATGGATTGGGATGGATTGTTGGGTTAATGGGTAATGGGTTTGAATCTTAATGGATAATAGGATAGATCACATGCAAATAAGAGGGGAATTAAACAGAAAATAGATTATAGAAATAAATAATAACCATAACATTCATAATAATCACAATAACAACTATCAATTAATACTAATAAATAATAGTAATGATAATAGTCAAAATAATAATACTAACTCAATACTAATAACATTAATAATTAATAAACATAGCAACAATAATAATAATAATTAAGGATAATAACAAGAATAAGAAAATAATAATTATAACACTAATAATAATAATAATATTAAGCTTAATGAAATAATGGTAGTAACAATTAAATAACAATTAATAATAATGGTAAATATAAAATAATAGTAATAAGTAACTAAAATATTGATAGAAAATAATATAATAATATATAAAGCCAAATTGTCATTTACTATCTCAAAATAATTTGCATATTTAATAATAATAATCACAAGAAGAACAACAATAAATTAAGTTGATTAATAATAATAATAAAATAATTAGTAAATTATAAAAAATACTTTAAAAAATAAAAATACAGTATTTCTAACTAAGGATATCACAGATCATAATTATGACAATTTATCATGGGGATGGACCCGGTCCCATCAATCTTCCCTTCCATCCACATGAGGAAGGATCTTCAAACTGTAGTCATACCCGCCAAAGTTTTGCAAAAAAACATGTTTTTCCTTTTGCACTGCTTTCGCCATCATATCGGCGTGGTTACCGTCTATATGGATCTTCTCCAACTGTAGTAACTTTTCGTTCAACACATTGCGTATCCAATGATAACGCACATCGATGTGTTTGGATCTTGAGTAGAAGTTTGAGTTCTTGCTTAGATGGATGGCACTTTGGCTATCACAGTAGAGAATGTATTTCTCTTGTTCATGCCCTAGCTCATGTAGAAACATCTTCATCCATAATATTTCCTTGCACGCTTCAGTAGCTGCGATGAACTCAGCCTCGGTAGTGGAAAGTGCCACGCACTTCTACAACCTAGATTGCCAAGAGACTGTACCCCCAGAATAAGTACTTAGATATCCTGATGTAGATTTACGACTATCAACATCACCTGCCGTGTCGGCGTCTGTGTAGCCTTGTAGCAAAGATTCACTCTGGTTGAAGCACGGGCATGTCTTCGATGATGCTCGAAGATAGCGTAAATTCCATTTGATTGCTTACCAGTGCTCTTTACCTATATTTGAGAGGAACCTGCTGGCAATTCCGATTGAATGGTCCAGGTCGGGACACGTCCATACCATCGCGTACATAAGACTTTCGACTGTCGATGCATAAGGGATTCTTGCCATGCCTGCCTTCTCCTTCTCATTAGTAGGACTTTGGCTGGAACTGAGTCTGAAGTGTGCACCAAGCGGAGTACTAACTGACTTCGCCTTGTCCATATGGAATCTCTCAAGCATTCTCTCAATGTACCATTCTTGAGATAGCTAGATCACGCCTTTTTGTCGATTTCGGGATATCCTCATCCCAAGGATTTGCTTAACAGATCTCAAGTCCTTCATAGCATAGAACTTGCTAAGCTCATTCTTCAAACTTGTTATCTTTTCAATGTCTTTCCCTATCACAAGTATATCATCAACATATAATAGGAGAATATTAAAGTCATTATCAAACCTTTTGATAAATACACTGTGGTCCCCTGTCATCTTTGAGTATCCATGCTCATCCATGAATGTTTCAAACTTCTTGTACCATTGACGTGGAGCTTGCTTGAGACCGCACAGGCTTTTCTTTAGTTTGCATACTAGGTTTTCTTTACCTTAACTTTGTTTCCTTCTGGCTGCTCCATGTATATCTCCTCCTCTGGATCACCATAGAGGAATGCTGTCTTTACATCGAGTTGTTCGATTTTGAAGTTCATGCTTGCAGCCATGCCAAACACAACTCGGATGGATGATATCTTCACTACTGGGAAAAAGATTTCCTCAAAATCAACTCCTTTTTTTGATTGAAGCCCTTCACAACTAACCTGGCCTTGTACCTTGGATGTGGACATCCTTCTTCAGTCTTCAGCTTGAATACCCACTTGTTTCTTGAGTGCTCGTTTGCCCTTTGGTAACTTTACCAGATTATAAGTGTGATTCTCATGAAGGGACTTTAGCTCTTCCTTCATGGCTTTTAACCACTCTCTTTTGTGTTCATGCTCCAAAGCCTCCTGATAGCTCTCTGGTTCTCCCCCATCAGTGAGAAGCACATACTCACTGGGAGAGTATCTCCTCGATGGTTGATGTTCTTTGGTGGACCTTCTTAGATAAGGTTCGACATGTGGCATTTGCTCCACGTGATCTTCTTATTCTTCGTCACTAGTAGGAACTTGATTGTCAGCAACATCAGTAGGGATGTCATACTCATCTCCCCCTCCATCACCATGCACCGCTAAAGTAGAGATGGGATTCACAAAAACTTCATTGGAGACTTCGAATTTCTTTGATTTGTCAAAGTCTTCAATGGCTTGATCTTCAAGAAAAATCACATCTCGACTTCGAATGATTTTCTTGTCAATAGGGTCCTACAGCCTGTAGCCAAATTCTTCATAGGCATAGCCGACAAAGATGCACTGCTTTGCTTTGTCGTCTAGCTTGAATCTCTCGTCTTTAAGAATGTGAACTGAGGCTCGACACCCAAAAACCCTCATATGCTTGTAGGATACTTTTTGCCCGTCCAAACTTTCTCTGGTACGTCTCCACTCAGGGGAGCTGAAGGAGATAGGTTTATAAGATCAACTGTTGTTCTCATTACCTCACCCCAAAAAGATTTTGGCAATTTGGAGTGATGTAGCATACACCGGATCCTCTCCATGATTGTTTTATTCATCCTCTCGGCAATACCATTCTTCTGAGGTGTCTTTGGGACCGTCTTTTCATGTTTGATCCTTTGTTCAGAACAATATTTGTCGAAGGGACCAAGGTATTCGCCGCCATTGTCGGTGTGGATGCACTTCACCTTCCTCCCAGTTTTCCTTCCAACTCTTACTTGGAACTGTTGGAACATATCCAACACTTGATCTTTGGACTTCAAGGCATAAGCTCACACCTTCCGTGAGTGATCATCTACAAAGGTGAGAAAATAGAGTGCACCATCTAGAGTTTTGACTTTAAAGGACCACAGAGGTCAGAACACACAATATCTAATACATTTGATTTAGTAGAGTGAGAGGATCGTTTGAATGAAATTTGATGTTGCTTACCAGCTAAGCAATTATCACATGTCTCTAATATTGTACCTTCTATGCCAGATAGGAGAGACTTTTTTGCATGGATTTGCATACCTTTCTCACTCATATGGCCAAGTTGATTGTGCCATAGCTCTGTGGAGATCTTCTTTTCTATAGCATTCACCTCTATCTTACATATGCTTGCATGCAAGGTGTAAAAAGAGCTCTTTTTCTTCCCTTTTGTAATAATCAATGATCCCTTCGTTAGCTTCCATTTTCCTCCGCCAAAATGGTTGATATAGCCTTCATCATCAAGCTTGCCAGTAAAGATCAAATTGAGAAGGATGTCCGGGACATGCTTCACATCTTTGAGTACCAGAGTGCACCCAAGATCAATCTTCAAGCACATATCTCCTTTTCCGACAATCTTTGAGATGCCTTCATTTTTTATTCGAACATAATCGAATTCCCCAGATCTGTAGGATGTGAAGAAGTCCGCTCATGGAGTGACATGGAAAAAGCACCAGAGTCTACGAGCCAGCTGGTATTGTCATAAGCAACATGAACAAAATTATCATCATATACAATTATTACCTCACCATCAGAGGTAGCAGCCACTGTCAATTTGTCTTCCTTGTTGTCTTTTTATTTCTCTTGTTCTTTCTTAAACTTTCGGCATTCTCTCTTTATATGTTCCTTCTTGTGGCAGTAGTAGCATTCAATTTCCTTTTTTGAAATTCGGTTCTCTGATTTTGATCTGCCCTTGATCCGCCATACTTGTTAGGCCTCCGGCTCTTACTTCTCCCTTGTCTTTCAGTGACAAGTACTTTTGAATGCGAAGAAGAACTCAACGATTTCTTGTTTCTTCATTTAGTAGACTCCGGTTCACTTGGCTCATAGTGACAACACAATTGGGGGCCAAGTTGCTTAGTGAAACAATAAGAGTTTCCCAACTATCTGGTAATGAGCTCAGAAGTAGCAGGGCCTACAGTTCATCATCAAGAGTCATCTTCATAAAAGAGAGTTGATTAATAATACTTTGTACCTCATTCAAATGTTTGATGATTAAGCCATTCTCCTTGTACTTTAGGTTCACGAGCCGCCGGATTAAGAACACCTTATTTCCCGTTGTCTTCCTCTCATAGAGATCTTTCAATTTCTTCCAAAGAGAATGTGTGGACACATGGTGGAAGACGCTGTCGTCGAGCCACTGCGGAATGTATTCCGGACCTTACGATTGAGCTTCTTCCAATCGTCTTCGGATGTAGTCTCTAATTTGGCTGAATCTCCCTCTACTTGTGTGAAGAGATTCTTGCAGTAGAGGAGATCTTCCATCTTTGACTTCTAAATCATCTAGTTGCTTCCGTTGAGGTTGACCATACGAATGTGATTGAAAATTGCCTCCATAGCTTTACACAGGAGCTTAGAAAACCTTTGCTCTGATACCACTTGTTGGGAAGCAAAGGCTTTCCCGTTCTTTGTGTTGTGGTAATAAAATAAAAAAAAAGAGTAAGAGAGAAAATTACACAAATAGAGTACACTAATAATTTACTGAGGTTCGGCTCTAATATGGTGCCTACGTCCTCTCCACACTTTTCTCCTCCAATTTCACTATAGGAAATGCAAAATACAAAGGTGTCTTTCTCAAGCCGGTATAGCGTAGCTTGAGGATTTTCAACTTCTCTCACAATGATCTTGAGAGGATGAACACTCACTCACAACTCTCTTGTGTAGTGGATTTTTATTGTTGTATCTACAACTCTTATCTCCCGTCTTTATATAGAGAAGGCTAGCCTCTTTGTATTCCCCACACTATAATGAGAACACTCTTTCCTATGCCTAGAGAAGCCCAAAGAGCAACCCTTCCATCTTCCAAGGCATAAAAAAAACCCACAAATCTGTTCAGATTCGTGCATACAAAATATGACTGGACATGTAATTTCAAACGAGGATAACTTCATCAATACTCATCCAAATGCTTTGATTCAAAGCCCGGAATAATCCTGGAATGTTCCTTTACAACTTCTGTGTTGATCACCAAGCCAAATAATGATTGCACCATATTCAAAATGCTCTCTAAAATTGCATCTTGTCATAGAAAGTTGCATCCTGAAAATTGACCAAGTCATTGATTGAGCTCAACCAGGTGACCAAACTTATGGATCATAATCATGACAATTCATCATGGGGATGGACCCCGTTCCCATCAGAGCCTTCCCAACCAGCCATAACGTAACAAATTGCTTGTTTGATGTCACAACAGCAAGGATATTTTGTGTAGGACGGTCCTTGCGACCTCTAAACCGAGCCACTATGATCTTTGGTAATGTTACATCGATGTGTGTACCATCTATCATGCCAATGCAATCCTATATACGAATAAAAGTTTAATAAACACTTAAAACCTCTATGGTTATATGACTTGATATTGTACTAATTGTAATACCCCGTTCCCGAATACGTACTTATTTGCGTATTCAGTTTTTCGATCGTATTTTTTGATTTACTTCTTATATCTGACCGATTTTAATTTTAAATATCATTTTCCAACGTATTATATTTTCTATGATTTTCTGGAATTTTCCGGAATTAAAAGGAAATTCTTCAAAACCGGTGTCGACCAGTGCCGCTGATCGATTCCCGAATTTTTATCTTACAAACTGTTTAGAATTTCTAGAAGATTCTTTAGACATTTCTTCTTAGAATTATGTTTATTACTTAAATACTTTTTCTGAAGATTTTACGAATTTATGGATATTCCACCGGAGTCGGTAGAAGACTGATTCCAGTATTTTTATTTCACAAACAGTTAGGAATTTCAAGATGGCCCTTTAGGCATTATTCCTTAGAATCATATTTTCTACCTACATTCTTTTTCTGAGGATTTTATGAATTTATGAAAATTCCAACGGAGTCGGTATTTTACTGATTCCGGGGTTTTTAGTTTTAAAACTATAAAGTATTTCTTAAAACGGATTTCACTATGTTTCTTAATATAATATTCTTGATTTTTGATATTTATTTCGGGTCGTTCCGAGATACTTGATTTCGGGACGTATCCGGTATTTTCCCGAAAGATTTCCGCATCCATGACTTCAACCCGGGAATCCGTGGTTTTAATATTTTTATTTTCCGAGTTAGAGAAAATATCTTCTCTTTTCTCATTTCTTTTCCTTTTTCCTTTTCCTTATTTCCTTTAACTTCCTCCACAAGCCAAACCCAAAATATCTAAACTTCCACACCCTTCCATTAATCCTCCACCACATATTTTCTCCACCTCATCATCTCCATGGCAAGATTTGATTGGCTAGGGGAGACACCTCACCTCCCCTATTTTACACAAAAACCCCCTTTCTTCTCCAATATTACATCTCCTTAACAAAATCAAATCCTATATAAACTTTCCTATACATTTCTATTTCTTTTTTCTTCACTTCCACAAAGATATTAGCCTTCACAAATTCCCTCATCAACTCAACTTCATCATCTCCATCTCAACCAAGTAACCACTTTGGATTGGGGATCGTCTACTTCTTCATCGGAGATATCGTCGTGGACCAAGTTAACGACCACGATCTTTCCGGACTCGTAAAGCCCCAAATAACCATTCGAGGTGAGTATTTTTACTCACCAAGACTCGTAAAATTCCTTGTATACTTGTGTTGCCAAATCATGTCCCTTTATGTCATCAAAATCATATTTTTAGACATCAAAATCAACCACACCAAAAATCTGATTTTTAGACCTAACAGCAGCATATTTCAGAAGTCCGGTCGACCGGTAGTCGACCGGCAGTCGACCGATGTGCACGAACGTGCACAGTTTTGAGTAGGCGGTCGACCGGTTCACCAACCAGTCGACCGCTAGGAAACCCTGGAGCTCACGGCCCTGTATCGGTCGACCGGCAGTCGACCGACAGGCGACCGTTAGTTGTGTCTCCGGTCGACCGGCAGTCGACCGGAAGTCGACCGACCAAACCTGGAGGTCACGGCCTTGTATCGGTCGACCGGACGTCGACCGTTAGTTGGTGACTGTCCCGTATCGGTCGACCGGCCATTTAACCCAGTCGACCGATAGTCTGGTTTTGGGCCAAAATTGTTGATTCTTATTCTTTCTGAAATTAGATCCTAACCTTGATACATGGGTGATGTATTATCCTTGCTAAATACTTCATAACTGGTATTTCATGACTTGTTCATTAACATTATCAACCGCTTGTCAATTCTTTAGACTTGTCAGTTTTATGTTTCCTTTTAACACATGTATATCACCTGACTTGCTATACCCTCTGGCTAGACCATGACTCACCTTGAATAATTATCAATCTCTTTGTATACGTGTTACCTGATATACATCACCACTTGTCATGCTATCACTTTACATCCAGCATGATATATTTGACTTGTGATTATCTCTTTTACGGGAATATTGACTTGTTATTCAGTTTCATGATCAGTGACCTGTTTTCCTACTTTACATGCAGTGACCTGACTATATAGTACTGGTGTACTCCTAAATTCCTGATCATGTTCATTTTCTATTATTTCCCATAAAGTGATAATTAGCTAATAAATCTTAAAAAGGACAACTTGTATGGGTATGGGAGGAAGTGATGGATGCCGGAATGATATCTTGCTTATAGTATGGGAATGACATATATTGGCGGTACTGTTATGATTACTGTTATGATTACTATTAGGGGGACTTCGAGCCTCCAAAGCCGGTCCCAGGTGGTGGGAACCGTTGGACCACTAAACTGGTCCCCGGTGCATGTGAACAAAGCCGGTCCCAGGTGGTGGGAACCGTTGGGCCAGAAGACTGGTCCCCGGTGCATGAGTACCATTATAAGAAGCTCTATCAGTTCTCCATCTGCTTCCGTTAACAACCCTCGGATAACTTATATATGGATGTATGTGTGTTGGGGTGCACACCTGGACACATACCGAGATATATGGGTCAGACGAGTAATAATAATAATAGACATCGCCTATTGATTTCTGTTGTGTTTCCTATTATAGTTTCCGTTATGTGTATCCTTTACTCGTGTTATGGACCCCTGATCATTATTGTTATGCATTCCTGTTTTGACTATGATACGATTTGCAACTCTGATTCTATACGCTTGGATTTATGTGGCATGAGACAAGGGTATATATATGAGGGTTTCCTTGTTTGGATTATTCCTTCGATGTACTAGTCTCATGTGACCGTGACTTAAGCGTATACAATCAGTCTTGCTTATATTCAGCTTTACTTGGGACTTCCTGATTTATGATTATGCTATACCTGTCCGTGTATATCACACTTGTGTTCTAACCCCCTATTCTTATCTCTTTGCCACTTGGCATGTAGCCTGTTCATTGTTGGGAGGTCCTGACTCCCTTGGATTTGTATGTTCAGGTTAGAAGCTGGATCGAAGTGGAGCTGTCCACTGTAGATCGAGTTTTCCTTGAGAACAGGCTGATTTGTCCCAGCTTCTTCCGTGCTAGTCTCCTCTTTTGACTCACGGGATCTTCACCCTACTCGTGAGCATCTTGTATTTATCCTGTATATTTTACTTTTGGACTTGTTATGATAAAAGACACATGTAATGTGTATATGTTTATCATACTGTGATGACTTTGTACATGTACTTTTGTGTTGGCATATGGAAGAATACCACGCTTTGTGTCGTACTCTGATTACTTATTGTACTTTTATGCTTAGCGTATATACGTGGGGGCTTCTTCTGACCTACGTATATACGTCGCAGTGACGTCCCCGTATCCGTGAAATCGGGGCGTTACAGGTTGGTATCAGAGCTTAGGCTCTCACACCTAAAGTACAATCAAGTAGCAAATTATTGTAATTTGCAATTGCCAACTACAATGTACAAAGTTATCTAGTCTTTCCTGAATTCCTTCCTTGATTAATTCTTTCGTGTCCTAAACTCCTTCCATTTGTTTCCAATTCCAGTTATCTTTTCCCAATTCGGTATGGAGAGAAGGTCGGGCCGTAATCACTCTGGGCAAGTTTCGAATGGACCCACAGGAGAGAATGTGGATATACTGAGGGTTATCCAGATGATGATGGAGAACCAGCAGCAACAGACGGAGCTCCTCCGGCAAGAGTTAGCAGTTCCTAAAGGACAGAGGCCGGGGAATATCTCAGATTTTAGACGGCTGCAGCCAGCCATATTCACGGGTGAAGAGAAACCCCTGGATGCTGAACAATGGCTGACGGACACATCAGACCTGTTGAAAGCAGCCCGAGTACCAGAGGAAAACCAAGTTGAGGTCGCCAAGATTCAGTTGAAAGATGTAGCTAGAACTTGGTGGCTAGCTGAAGAAGCCAGATTGGAGAAGCCTGTCACTTGGGACACATTCTCCAAGAGCTTCTATAGCAGGTTCTTCCCTGCCACTGCTCAGAAGGACATGGAAGAGCAGTTCATCAGACTTCAGCAAGGGAACAAGTCCGTGGATGAGTATGCCGCGGAATTTCTGAGGCTTAGCCGCTTCGCTCCGTATATGGTGACGGATGAGGAGAAGCGGGCAAGCAGATTCCAGCAGGGATTGCAGATGGATATACAAGTCTTTCTAATGCCCCAGCAGCTGAAGACATATTCAGCAGTTCTCACCATAGCTCGAGAAGTGGAGCGTGGACTAGAGAAGAAGAAAGAGAACTTGATGAGGAACCAGGCCAAGAAGAGGCCTTTTCAGTTAATGGATGAGGATGATGGAGTTAGGGTAACCCAAGGCCCGATGATTCAGAGACCATTCCAATCTCCTCTTTCTCAGATGGTATGCAATTACTGCCACAGACCCGGACATTATAAGAGAGATTGTCGAGAGGCCAAGGGATTATGTTTAGTGTGTGGATCAGGGAGACATATGCTAAGGGATTGCCCACACAGGAAGTTTGGACATGTGGCACCAGTCCGACCAGCACTTCCAGTACCTGTTAGACCAGCTCTTCCAGCCCCTTCACATCCAGTCCCAGCACTTCCAGTCCCGCCACTTAGGAGGCATCCAGAACACGTTGATCGGAGAGCTCCATTTCCACCCCAACAGTATGGTAGGGGAGCAAGACCTAGAGCAGACCGGGGTAGAGGCCAAGGTTACATCATGGCAGCAGAGGCATCAGATGATGCAGCTGAATGTGGAGACCAGTATCCAGATCAGGAACCTTGAGGATATCATGGTAACCACTACCCCAGATCTTGTATTTACGTTAGTTATCTTTCTTAATATTTCCTTATCATCCTCTCCTTGTCTATTTTAGTCCTTCATATGTTCACTTTCATATGTTCACTTTAACCCTGTTTTGGAATGTTTGAGACCTTTGATTTCACCCTTGTCCCCTGTATGTTCAATTTACCCCTTAATGAAATTGCGAGGACGCAATTTTTGTAAGGTGGGTGGATTGTAATACCCCGTTCCCGGAATACGTACTTATTTGCGTATTCAGTTTTTCGATCGTATTTTTTGATTTACTTCTTATATCTGACCGATTTTAATTTTAAATATCATTTTCCAACGTATTATATTTTCTATGATTTTCTGGAATTTTCCGGAATTAAAAGGAAATTCTTCAAAACCGGTGTCGACCAGTGCCGCTGATCGATTCCCGAATTTTTATCTTACAAACTGTTTAGAATTTCTAGAAGATTCTTTAGACATTTCTTCTTAGAATTATGTTTATTACTTAAATACTTTTTCTGAAGATTTTACGAATTTATGGATATTCCACCGGAGTCGGTAGAAGACTGATTCCAGTATTTTTATTTCACAAACAGTTAGGAATTTCAAGATGGCCCTTTAGGCATTATTCCTTAGAATCATATTTTCTACCTACATTCTTTTTCTGAGGATTTTATGAATTTATGAAAATTCCAACGGAGTCGGTATTTTACTGATTCCGGGGTTTTTAGTTT
This sequence comes from Agave tequilana, assembly GCA_038442645.1. Lineage (NCBI taxonomy): Eukaryota > Viridiplantae > Streptophyta > Magnoliopsida > Asparagales > Asparagaceae > Agave > Agave tequilana. The sequence continues at coordinate 94,447 of JAVJIF010005246.1, read as the reverse complement.
TAAAACTATAAAGTATTTCTTAAAACGGATTTCACTATGTTTCTTAATATAATATTCTTGATTTTTGATATTTATTTCGGGTCGTTCCGAGATACTTGATTTCGGGACGTATCCGGTATTTTCCCGAAAGATTTCCGCATCCATGACTTCAACCCGGGAATCCGTGGTTTTAATATTTTTATTTTCCGAGTTAGAGAAAATATCTTCTCTTTTCTCATTTCTTTTCCTTTTTCCTTTTCCTTATTTCCTTTAACTTCCTCCACAAGCCAAACCCAAAATATCTAAACTTCCACACCCTTCCATTAATCCTCCACCACATATTTTCTCCACCTCATCATCTCCATGGCAAGATTTGATTGGCTAGGGGAGACACCTCACCTCCCCTATTTTACACAAAAACCCCCTTTCTTCTCCAATATTACATCTCCTTAACAAAATCAAATCCTATATAAACTTTCCTATACATTTCTATTTCTTTTTTCTTCACTTCCACAAAGATATTAGCCTTCACAAATTCCCTCATCAACTCAACTTCATCATCTCCATCTCAACCAAGTAACCACTTTGGATTGGGGATCGTCTACTTCTTCATCGGAGATATCGTCGTGGACCAAGTTAACGACCACGATCTTTCCGGACTCGTAAAGCCCCAAATAACCATTCGAGGTGAGTATTTTTACTCACCAAGACTCGTAAAATTCCTTGTATACTTGTGTTGCCAAATCATGTCCCTTTATGTCATCAAAATCATATTTTTAGACATCAAAATCAACCACACCAAAAATCTGATTTTTAGACCTAACAGCAGCATATTTCAGAAGTCCGGTCGACCGGTAGTCGACCGGCAGTCGACCGATGTGCACGAACGTGCACAGTTTTGAGTAGGCGGTCGACCGGTTCACCAACCAGTCGACCGCTAGGAAACCCTGGAGCTCACGGCCCTGTATCGGTCGACCGGCAGTCGACCGACAGGCGACCGTTAGTTGTGTCTCCGGTCGACCGGCAGTCGACCGGAAGTCGACCGACCAAACCTGGAGGTCACGGCCTTGTATCGGTCGACCGGACGTCGACCGTTAGTTGGTGACTGTCCCGTATCGGTCGACCGGCCATTTAACCCAGTCGACCGATAGTCTGGTTTTGGGCCAAAATTGTTGATTCTTATTCTTTCTGAAATTAGATCCTAACCTTGATACATGGGTGATGTATTATCCTTGCTAAATACTTCATAACTGGTATTTCATGACTTGTTCATTAACATTATCAACCGCTTGTCAATTCTTTAGACTTGTCAGTTTTATGTTTCCTTTTAACACATGTATATCACCTGACTTGCTATACCCTCTGGCTAGACCATGACTCACCTTGAATAATTATCAATCTCTTTGTATACGTGTTACCTGATATACATCACCACTTGTCATGCTATCACTTTACATCCAGCATGATATATTTGACTTGTGATTATCTCTTTTACGGGAATATTGACTTGTTATTCAGTTTCATGATCAGTGACCTGTTTTCCTACTTTACATGCAGTGACCTGACTATATAGTACTGGTGTACTCCTAAATTCCTGATCATGTTCATTTTCTATTATTTCCCATAAAGTGATAATTAGCTAATAAATCTTAAAAAGGACAACTTGTATGGGTATGGGAGGAAGTGATGGATGCCGGAATGATATCTTGCTTATAGTATGGGAATGACATATATTGGCGGTACTGTTATGATTACTGTTATGATTACTATTAGGGGGACTTCGAGCCTCCAAAGCCGGTCCCAGGTGGTGGGAACCGTTGGACCACTAAACTGGTCCCCGGTGCATGTGAACAAAGCCGGTCCCAGGTGGTGGGAACCGTTGGGCCAGAAGACTGGTCCCCGGTGCATGAGTACCATTATAAGAAGCTCTATCAGTTCTCCATCTGCTTCCGTTAACAACCCTCGGATAACTTATATATGGATGTATGTGTGTTGGGGTGCACACCTGGACACATACCGAGATATATGGGTCAGACGAGTAATAATAATAATAGACATCGCCTATTGATTTCTGTTGTGTTTCCTATTATAGTTTCCGTTATGTGTATCCTTTACTCGTGTTATGGACCCCTGATCATTATTGTTATGCATTCCTGTTTTGACTATGATACGATTTGCAACTCTGATTCTATACGCTTGGATTTATGTGGCATGAGACAAGGGTATATATATGAGGGTTTCCTTGTTTGGATTATTCCTTCGATGTACTAGTCTCATGTGACCGTGACTTAAGCGTATACAATCAGTCTTGCTTATATTCAGCTTTACTTGGGACTTCCTGATTTATGATTATGCTATACCTGTCCGTGTATATCACACTTGTGTTCTAACCCCCTATTCTTATCTCTTTGCCACTTGGCATGTAGCCTGTTCATTGTTGGGAGGTCCTGACTCCCTTGGATTTGTATGTTCAGGTTAGAAGCTGGATCGAAGTGGAGCTGTCCACTGTAGATCGAGTTTTCCTTGAGAACAGGCTGATTTGTCCCAGCTTCTTCCGTGCTAGTCTCCTCTTTTGACTCACGGGATCTTCACCCTACTCGTGAGCATCTTGTATTTATCCTGTATATTTTACTTTTGGACTTGTTATGATAAAAGACACATGTAATGTGTATATGTTTATCATACTGTGATGACTTTGTACATGTACTTTTGTGTTGGCATATGGAAGAATACCACGCTTTGTGTCGTACTCTGATTACTTATTGTACTTTTATGCTTAGCGTATATACGTGGGGGCTTCTTCTGACCTACGTATATACGTCGCAGTGACGTCCCCGTATCCGTGAAATCGGGGCGTTACAGGTTGGTATCAGAGCTTAGGCTCTCACACCTAAAGTACAATCAAGTAGCAAATTATTGTAATTTGCAATTGCCAACTACAATGTACAAAGTTATCTAGTCTTTCCTGAATTCCTTCCTTGATTAATTCTTTCGTGTCCTAAACTCCTTCCATTTGTTTCCAATTCCAGTTATCTTTTCCCAATTCGGTATGGAGAGAAGGTCGGGCCGTAATCACTCTGGGCAAGTTTCGAATGGACCCACAGGAGAGAATGTGGATATACTGAGGGTTATCCAGATGATGATGGAGAACCAGCAGCAACAGACGGAGCTCCTCCGGCAAGAGTTAGCAGTTCCTAAAGGACAGAGGCCGGGGAATATCTCAGATTTTAGACGGCTGCAGCCAGCCATATTCACGGGTGAAGAGAAACCCCTGGATGCTGAACAATGGCTGACGGACACATCAGACCTGTTGAAAGCAGCCCGAGTACCAGAGGAAAACCAAGTTGAGGTCGCCAAGATTCAGTTGAAAGATGTAGCTAGAACTTGGTGGCTAGCTGAAGAAGCCAGATTGGAGAAGCCTGTCACTTGGGACACATTCTCCAAGAGCTTCTATAGCAGGTTCTTCCCTGCCACTGCTCAGAAGGACATGGAAGAGCAGTTCATCAGACTTCAGCAAGGGAACAAGTCCGTGGATGAGTATGCCGCGGAATTTCTGAGGCTTAGCCGCTTCGCTCCGTATATGGTGACGGATGAGGAGAAGCGGGCAAGCAGATTCCAGCAGGGATTGCAGATGGATATACAAGTCTTTCTAATGCCCCAGCAGCTGAAGACATATTCAGCAGTTCTCACCATAGCTCGAGAAGTGGAGCGTGGACTAGAGAAGAAGAAAGAGAACTTGATGAGGAACCAGGCCAAGAAGAGGCCTTTTCAGTTAATGGATGAGGATGATGGAGTTAGGGTAACCCAAGGCCCGATGATTCAGAGACCATTCCAATCTCCTCTTTCTCAGATGGTATGCAATTACTGCCACAGACCCGGACATTATAAGAGAGATTGTCGAGAGGCCAAGGGATTATGTTTAGTGTGTGGATCAGGGAGACATATGCTAAGGGATTGCCCACACAGGAAGTTTGGACATGTGGCACCAGTCCGACCAGCACTTCCAGTACCTGTTAGACCAGCTCTTCCAGCCCCTTCACATCCAGTCCCAGCACTTCCAGTCCCGCCACTTAGGAGGCATCCAGAACACGTTGATCGGAGAGCTCCATTTCCACCCCAACAGTATGGTAGGGGAGCAAGACCTAGAGCAGACCGGGGTAGAGGCCAAGGTTACATCATGGCAGCAGAGGCATCAGATGATGCAGCTGAATGTGGAGACCAGTATCCAGATCAGGAACCTTGAGGATATCATGGTAACCACTACCCCAGATCTTGTATTTACGTTAGTTATCTTTCTTAATATTTCCTTATCATCCTCTCCTTGTCTATTTTAGTCCTTCATATGTTCACTTTCATATGTTCACTTTAACCCTGTTTTGGAATGTTTGAGACCTTTGATTTCACCCTTGTCCCCTGTATGTTCAATTTACCCCTTAATGAAATTGCGAGGACGCAATTTTTGTAAGGTGGGTGGATTGTAATACCCCGTTCCCGGAATACGTACTTATTTGCGTATTCAGTTTTTCGATCGTATTTTTTGATTTACTTCTTATATCTGACCGATTTTAATTTTAAATATCATTTTCCAACGTATTATATTTTCTATGATTTTCTGGAATTTTCCGGAATTAAAAGGAAATTCTTCAAAACCGGTGTCGACCAGTGCCGCTGATCGATTCCCGAATTTTTATCTTACAAACTGTTTAGAATTTCTAGAAGATTCTTTAGACATTTCTTCTTAGAATTATGTTTATTACTTAAATACTTTTTCTGAAGATTTTACGAATTTATGGATATTCCACCGGAGTCGGTAGAAGACTGATTCCAGTATTTTTATTTCACAAACAGTTAGGAATTTCAAGATGGCCCTTTAGGCATTATTCCTTAGAATCATATTTTCTACCTACATTCTTTTTCTGAGGATTTTATGAATTTATGAAAATTCCAACGGAGTCGGTATTTTACTGATTCCGGGGTTTTTAGTTTTAAAACTATAAAGTATTTCTTAAAACGGATTTCACTATGTTTCTTAATATAATATTCTTGATTTTTGATATTTATTTCGGGTCGTTCCGAGATACTTGATTTCGGGACGTATCCGGTATTTTCCCGAAAGATTTCCGCATCCATGACTTCAACCCGGGAATCCGTGGTTTTAATATTTTTATTTTCCGAGTTAGAGAAAATATCTTCTCTTTTCTCATTTCTTTTCCTTTTTCCTTTTCCTTATTTCCTTTAACTTCCTCCACAAGCCAAACCCAAAATATCTAAACTTCCACACCCTTCCATTAATCCTCCACCACATATTTTCTCCACCTCATCATCTCCATGGCAAGATTTGATTGGCTAGGGGAGACACCTCACCTCCCCTATTTTACACAAAAACCCCCTTTCTTCTCCAATATTACATCTCCTTAACAAAATCAAATCCTATATAAACTTTCCTATACATTTCTATTTCTTTTTTCTTCACTTCCACAAAGATATTAGCCTTCACAAATTCCCTCATCAACTCAACTTCATCATCTCCATCTCAACCAAGTAACCACTTTGGATTGGGGATCGTCTACTTCTTCATCGGAGATATCGTCGTGGACCAAGTTAACGACCACGATCTTTCCGGACTCGTAAAGCCCCAAATAACCATTCGAGGTGAGTATTTTTACTCACCAAGACTCGTAAAATTCCTTGTATACTTGTGTTGCCAAATCATGTCCCTTTATGTCATCAAAATCATATTTTTAGACATCAAAATCAACCACACCAAAAATCTGATTTTTAGACCTAACAGCAGCATATTTCAGAAGTCCGGTCGACCGGTAGTCGACCGGCAGTCGACCGATGTGCACGAACGTGCACAGTTTTGAGTAGGCGGTCGACCGGTTCACCAACCAGTCGACCGCTAGGAAACCCTGGAGCTCACGGCCCTGTATCGGTCGACCGGCAGTCGACCGACAGGCGACCGTTAGTTGTGTCTCCGGTCGACCGGCAGTCGACCGGAAGTCGACCGACCAAACCTGGAGGTCACGGCCTTGTATCGGTCGACCGGACGTCGACCGTTAGTTGGTGACTGTCCCGTATCGGTCGACCGGCCATTTAACCCAGTCGACCGATAGTCTGGTTTTGGGCCAAAATTGTTGATTCTTATTCTTTCTGAAATTAGATCCTAACCTTGATACATGGGTGATGTATTATCCTTGCTAAATACTTCATAACTGGTATTTCATGACTTGTTCATTAACATTATCAACCGCTTGTCAATTCTTTAGACTTGTCAGTTTTATGTTTCCTTTTAACACATGTATATCACCTGACTTGCTATACCCTCTGGCTAGACCATGACTCACCTTGAATAATTATCAATCTCTTTGTATACGTGTTACCTGATATACATCACCACTTGTCATGCTATCACTTTACATCCAGCATGATATATTTGACTTGTGATTATCTCTTTTACGGGAATATTGACTTGTTATTCAGTTTCATGATCAGTGACCTGTTTTCCTACTTTACATGCAGTGACCTGACTATATAGTACTGGTGTACTCCTAAATTCCTGATCATGTTCATTTTCTATTATTTCCCATAAAGTGATAATTAGCTAATAAATCTTAAAAAGGACAACTTGTATGGGTATGGGAGGAAGTGATGGATGCCGGAATGATATCTTGCTTATAGTATGGGAATGACATATATTGGCGGTACTGTTATGATTACTGTTATGATTACTATTAGGGGGACTTCGAGCCTCCAAAGCCGGTCCCAGGTGGTGGGAACCGTTGGACCACTAAACTGGTCCCCGGTGCATGTGAACAAAGCCGGTCCCAGGTGGTGGGAACCGTTGGGCCAGAAGACTGGTCCCCGGTGCATGAGTACCATTATAAGAAGCTCTATCAGTTCTCCATCTGCTTCCGTTAACAACCCTCGGATAACTTATATATGGATGTATGTGTGTTGGGGTGCACACCTGGACACATACCGAGATATATGGGTCAGACGAGTAATAATAATAATAGACATCGCCTATTGATTTCTGTTGTGTTTCCTATTATAGTTTCCGTTATGTGTATCCTTTACTCGTGTTATGGACCCCTGATCATTATTGTTATGCATTCCTGTTTTGACTATGATACGATTTGCAACTCTGATTCTATACGCTTGGATTTATGTGGCATGAGACAAGGGTATATATATGAGGGTTTCCTTGTTTGGATTATTCCTTCGATGTACTAGTCTCATGTGACCGTGACTTAAGCGTATACAATCAGTCTTGCTTATATTCAGCTTTACTTGGGACTTCCTGATTTATGATTATGCTATACCTGTCCGTGTATATCACACTTGTGTTCTAACCCCCTATTCTTATCTCTTTGCCACTTGGCATGTAGCCTGTTCATTGTTGGGAGGTCCTGACTCCCTTGGATTTGTATGTTCAGGTTAGAAGCTGGATCGAAGTGGAGCTGTCCACTGTAGATCGAGTTTTCCTTGAGAACAGGCTGATTTGTCCCAGCTTCTTCCGTGCTAGTCTCCTCTTTTGACTCACGGGATCTTCACCCTACTCGTGAGCATCTTGTATTTATCCTGTATATTTTACTTTTGGACTTGTTATGATAAAAGACACATGTAATGTGTATATGTTTATCATACTGTGATGACTTTGTACATGTACTTTTGTGTTGGCATATGGAAGAATACCACGCTTTGTGTCGTACTCTGATTACTTATTGTACTTTTATGCTTAGCGTATATACGTGGGGGCTTCTTCTGACCTACGTATATACGTCGCAGTGACGTCCCCGTATCCGTGAAATCGGGGCGTTACACTAATTTTTGAAAATTCATAATGTAGTTTACCTGAAAGTAAGGGAACCAAGTAGTCCTGTTAAGTAACTCTCCTGTCGTGTCACCTCTGACTTGCTTCATTAACAAAGGCCGTAGACACAAGATTACACTTAGAACGACATTGAAGTATCTTGAAACAGTCTCCCTGGAATATATAAAGTGAAAAATAACAACCCTATTCTTAGCACTGTGTCCTATGATGTGAAGGAACATTGCGAGTTACTACTTCGATAGACATGAAATGTGTGTCTCTCAAGCTCCCACCATTGCGCAACATTCTAGAAAGATTGGAGAATGAGCTTCTATCCATCCTAAGATAGTCGTATATGTGTTCTCCCCCCAAAGAATAATTAGTGTGTGTAGGCTTCACGCAATAGGTTCCTCACAATACTCGACTCTCGAGGGATAGGCTCATCTCCCCAATAAAAGAATATAGCACGCCACAACAACTGTTGCAGCTGCGTACATGATAATAACAACTAGATAGTTTTCAGACAACCCATCAGTTGGATCCATTCTTGTGATGTCAGAAATCAGCGTGATTCTTCTTTTAATAAAATTACAAAAATCAGCACATATGTTTGTAGGTTGAGTATGAAAATTAACAAGTTCTTGGTTCATATTCATAGTATGTGACAATGTTTTACGTTGGCTGTCACAAGTCTACCACAACCCTCTTTCTTTATCCTGACTTGGGACAGACAGTGAATGGTGCACTGGCGGAGTTTGAGTATGAAAATTACAACTATCATAATCAAAATATAGCCTTATCTTTTAAATTTATTTTTTTCTTGTCTTATTTTTCAATTAATATTTATCTACATGTTTAATTATCTCTACTATATTTTCTATGCAAATAATTGTTTCTCTAATATTGTAATTATAATCATGATAATTTGCTGAAAATGATAGTTATTTAGCTGTTTAAAATAAATTATTTAAATAAAAACATTAAATAGAACTTTCAATTAAATTAGAATTTTTAATTTCTGAAAGAAATCATTGTGTGACTTGTAGCCCTGTGAATGGGTCAGGTTCGGCGCAGTATGGGACTTACCACGCCAGGACCTGTTTAACATAATAGGTACCAGACCTGACCTGATTACCCGCAGGTCCAAAATCATTGTTCCCATACTCGTCCCATTTATTCATGAGTATAGACTTGATTACACGACCCGACCCGATTATCATAATAATATTACAAACACAAGAAAGTCAAACAAAATTCAAACAATAAATATAAGTATTAAGAATCTGCAACATTCCAAAAAGACATATTAATATATTATTATTAATTAAGTGGGTACTATACTTAATCGGGCATGGTTCAAGTAAAACTAAATTTGACCCATTTATTAATTGGGTAATCAGTTCAACATAACATAAATAGATATGGTCCATGCATGGTTCAAATATAAATTTAGGAAATTAAAGCAAAACAATATATTTTCCTTTATGGCTGAAAAAACAAATTATTCTATGTTAGTTTTCAACTATCAAGACCTCACAAATATGATATTTTGAATGGAAGGCACTAAGATTTTTTTCTCCCTGACTTGTATTTATTTATTTATTTATTTGTACGGAGTTTGGTTTGAACCAAAAGGGAAAAAGAAAGAAAAATATCTTTAAAAGAATTATCTTTATCCCAATGTAATAAAAGTAGTGATATTTATCTTCCGAGCGTGGATATTAGATTAACGAATAAAGGTAGACATAATACTTAAAAATAGTTATTAATCACACTAACACATATTCATGCATGCATATACATATATGACACATCACGATACTCAAAAAGAAATAGAGAGAAAAAAAACAAATTAATCTTTTTTATATTTGGCCTTGGACCAACTTATCAAATATAGAATAATATGAGTGGACCAAAGTCTGAATTGACATTTATATGCATTAATTCTCCTGTGAATTCAATCTTATTTGGCATATGCTTAACTTAATATTTTTGAAAATAATCGGTCAATTGGGATAACATTCTCCTTGATGATAGGTGAGTATTCTACATTCTGACCTGTAGTTAAAGGCCATCACTGTTAATACCACAATTATTATAATCATTGTTGCTATTATACTTACCCTTATAGAACACGAAGTTAATTCGATAATTTTGCTAAAAAGCTAGATTTTTAATAATTCTTTTAATATACCAAACACGATAAAATTATATTGATGAATTGTTTATATTATAATAAATATAGTCTGAGAATCATCAGATTTCTATGAAAAGAGAATTTGCATTTCACTCACAAACATAAGCTAGTGTCAATAAAGAAATTAATATTTTATATGACTTAGAAAAATAGTGAACTATACACACGTATCCTCTTAAAAATATTTTAAAGGAATTGGTCTTAAATTTGTTGGAAAGAAATTGGTCAAGCAAAAGGTAGTAGCAACTAGCAAGCAAAATCCTCACAACAGGTTTGACCGAAGCTGAATTTGGTCATGCTAGATGCTATTAAGAAGTTTTTAAGTTTTTACACACAGAAAATTTGAGAGAAAGAAGATCATTTATTTAATTATAACTATTTAATTAAAAAAAATTAAGCAGTGAGTTGAGTAGTAGTGGAATAATTACCGACTGGCTCGACCAGATTGGGCCAAGAGGGAGGAAGGTGACAAAATCCCAGCAGTAGGAAGCAGAGGAGAACCCAGCTCCGGCCGGCACGAACAGATCGGGATCGAGAGGGAGGAAGGCAACGAGATCCAAGCAGAAGGGAGCAGATCGAAACCCACCTCCGTCCAGCACGACCAGATCGGGGCCAAGAAGGAGCAAAGACAACGAGATCTGAGTAGCAGGGCGCAAAGCGAACCCACCTCTGGTCAGCGTGACATGATCGGGGCCAAGAAGGGGTGGTAGGCGACGAGATCCGAGCAGCAGCGACTAGATCGAACATCAGCAGCGACTGCCACGATAACGCACCAGATTGAATCGAACGAGATCCGAGATGGAACCGAACTCAGTGGTAGAAGATCGTGTTGGAATATGAAGAATATATATATGTGAATCTTTGAATTGAATTACAGCGAGATCCGTTGATCGAATCAATTGGATAATGGTTGGAGTGTGTTCTCCTTCCATTGGAGATAAACGTGGTATATTCACATGTTCAATTCCGACTTCGAATGAATGAGATATTCAAGTCTAAAGATTGCCTAATTCAAAGTCAAAATGGGACTAAAGGTAGCTAAAAGCATTTAGTCCCACATTGATCATGGGATGGAAGTTTGTAGTGTTTAAATAGAGAAAATTGAGAACAAAGGGCGTGCCCTTTGGGTACTTGGAGTTTTCGCACGCGATTGGGAGGAAACCATGCCCGCACATGCGCGCGGCGGCCGGCCCTCTGGCTCTGGCTCGGGACCGGGTCTGGGTCTAGGTTCCCTACCTGGCCTGGTTCTTTTTGAACTGGGTCTCACGGGTATGGGTTACGCGAAGCATACCCGTTCCGCTATCCGGATCCGAACCGCCCCGCCAACGGACCCGCTCCGCTATCCGGATTCGAACCGCTCCGCCAACAGCTATCGAGGCAGTTGGACGGCCAACGATTACGGTGATTGGGTCGAACCGTTGCAACGGTTCAGACCGAACCGTTGCAACTATTCGTTGGGTTCGGACCAGTTGGCCCCTCTCGGAGCGCTATAAATAGCGCTCCGAATTCTCAATTGAAAAGACACAACACACCAACAGCAAGAAATCTGAAGGAGATCCTCTCTCTCTCAATCTTGAAATGACTTCCAAATAGGAAGTGGGAAATCAGTAATTCGGTTTCCGAAGCGGCTTCCAAAAGAGATTCTGCAAAAATTTGTTCTGAAAGAGGGATCAGAAAATCAGAAAATTCAACAGATTCTTTAATAGAATTGTTGTCTGAATCTGGGACTTCTGAAGAAGAAACCTTCCTTCTTCCTCTACAGTGCGTGCTCCTCCAAAGTAAAGGCAAATATTCTCCCGAAATTTGTCTTAACTACGGTTCGACCGTACGGTGATTTGGTAGTGCTATCCAAATACCGTGAAGGAGTTTTGTATCTTGGGAGACCAGCGTCCAGTAACCCGTTAGCACCAGTGCGGGGGACGTAATTGTCTTAAGGAGATCGCTTTAAGCGTACCTCACTCCAAGTACTGTATAAGTGAATTAATTTCTTTATACAGGGGATATACTGATATTCAGTATATTGAGACTGATTTATATTAGTCTAATTGGTGTTTAACCAAGGAAAGAAATTGAAAGGTGGTTCTTAAATTAAGGAACGTTCTATTGAACGGAAAACCTCCCACCAGATATTTACCGACCTGGCCAATTAGATTGTTGATATTTCAGTGATATTTATTAGTTGTCAGATTGATCCCAGAAACCAACAATCTTAAGACAAGTATATTGAAGTTTCTTACTTCTATTCTGCTTGAATTTGCAGAAAATGTCTGAGACTAATCAAGATAGCTCTAGCAAGGCACCAAACATGCAGCTACAAGCTTTGATGCCTACTCCACTTCCTAACCCGAAGCCGGAGAAGCCAGGAAAATTTGACGGCACAGAATTCAAGAGGTGGCAACAGAAGATGCTCTTCTACTTGACCACTCTTCATCTGGCCAAATTCCTGCAAGAAGATCCACCAGAACCCGAAACTGATCGGGACTCAGTCCTTGCAGTCGATGCATGGACTCAATGTGACTTCCTTTGCCGAAATTATGTTTTAAATGAACTGGATGACTCTCTTTACAATGTCTACAGTCCTATCACAACGACAAAGAAGTTATGGGCCAGTCTTGATAAGAAGTACAAGACTGAGGATGCTGGTACCAAGAAGTTCGTCGTAGGACGATTTCTGGAGTACAAAATGGTGGACAGCAAGACTGTAATCAGTCAGGTGCAAGAGTTCCAACTTATCTTGCACGAGATAGAAGCCGAAGTTATGATTCTACCTGAAACCTTTCAGGTTGCTACTATCATGGAGAAACTCCCACCTGCGTGGAGAGATTTCAAGAACTACCTGAAGCACAAGCGAAAGGAGCTGAAGTTGAAAGATCTCATTGTGAGGCTTCGAATCGAGGAGGACAACCGAAAGTCCGAGAAAAGGAGCAGTAAGAACTCCTATGAAGCCAAAGCCAATGTGATCGAAGACTCAAAGGGGAAAGCGTCTACTTCCAAAGGCTTAAAGCGGAAGAAGACTTCCCAGGGGTACAAAGGCAAGGTCCAAGAAGGCAAGAACATGCGCTTCAAAGGAACCTGCTACATCTACAACAAAGAAGGGCATAAGGCGAATGAATGTCGCAGCCGTTTCAAAAAGAACAAGAAAAGTCATCCACAGGCAAACTTGACCGACCATGCGTCACCAAGCCTTTCAGCTGTGGTGTCAGAGGTGAATCTGACAACCAACAATAAGGATTGGTGGGTAGACACTGGGGCTACTCGGCACATCTGCTCTGAGAAATTATTATTCTCTGAATATCAAAAACTAGAGCAAGATGAGCAACTATTCATGGGAAACTCAGCTATCTCAAAGGTTGAAGGAAAAGGCAAGGTCATCCTGAAGTGGACATCTGGAAAAGAGCTTACTCTGAACGATGTGCTACATGTTCTAGATATCCGCAAGAATTTGATCTCTGGATCAATACTTAGTAAGAAAGGATTTAGAATGGTTTTTGAATCAGATAATATTGTAATTACTAAGGGAGGGATGTATGTGGGAAAGGGTTATCTTGTTGATGGACTTTTTAAAGACAATGTTGCAGTGGTAGATAAAAAGTCTGTGTATTTGTACCCAAAGCTTATAAATAAAGGAAAAACTTCTGTTTATTTGCTTGAGTCTCCTACTTTATGGCATGCTAGATTAGGGCATGTAAATTACAAATTATTAAAGAACTTGTCTAATCTAGGATATATTCATAAACTCAACTTGGAAGAAATTCACAAGTGTGAGATTTGTGTTGAGGCCAAGTTGGCGAAAAAATTCATTTCATTCAATTGATCAAAATACAGAACCTTTAGGGTTAATTCATAGCGATCTGTGTGACTTGAAGTTTATGCCAACTAGAGGCGGTAAAAAGTATTTTATTACTTTTATTGATGATTGTACAAGATACTGTTATGTGTATCTTTTAAACAGTAAGGATGAGGCAATAAATATGTTTATAACATATAAAGTCGAAGTTGAGAATCAACTCAACAAGAATATCAAGATTCTAAAATCCGATAGAGGCGGAGAATATGAATCAAATGATTTTAGTGAGTTATGTGCTAAATTTGGTATAATCCATCAAACAACAGCACCATACACTCCTCAGCAAAATGGAAATGCTGAACGGAAGAACAGAACTTTGAAGGAGATGGTCAATTCTGTAACGCCCCGATTCCACGGATACGGGGACGTCACTGCGACGTATATACGTAGGTCAGAAAATGCCCCCCCACATATATACGCTAAGCATAAAAGTACAACAAGGAAACAGAGTACAACACGAAGCGTGGTATACATACATATGCCAACATGAAAGTACATATACAAAGCTATCACAGTATGATAAACAATTACACACTACTTGTGTCTTTTATCATAAACAAGTCCAAAAGTAAAATATACAATATAAACACAAAATGCTCACGAGAAGGATGTAGATCTCGTGAGTCAAAAAGAGATGGCTGGCACGAAGGAACTGGAGCTAATCTGACTGCACTCTAAGGAAAGCTCAATCTACTGTGGATGGCTCCACTTCGATCCAGCTTCTAAACCTGAACATACAAATCCAAGGGAGTCAGGACCTCCCAATAATAACAGGCTACAGCCAAATGGCTAAGAAACATGAATAAGAGGGTTAGAATCAGTATAAGAAACATGAACCAGCAAGTAATGGAAGTATAACGAAATAAAGATGGAAAGACTGTGTGTAAGCTTGAATTACGGCTTTACAAGACTGGTAAGTCGAAAGAATAGTAACAAAGCGGTTATGATAGAAACATGCAAGAGGTAAAGCAGGAACTAGAATCATCATGTATCAAGTCTAACAAGAATACAGGAATCATAACAAGGATTATGACATAACAGGTATAATAGGAGTCATAACATAACAGGTATCTATAACAGAAATCATAACAGGTGTCTTATTATTATTACTCGTCTAACCCATATATCTAGGTATGTGTCTCGGTATATACCCGGTATATATCCCAACTCACATACATCCATATATAAGAAAGTCGAGGTTGTTATTGGAAATAGCGGTTGTATCAACGAACTATGTTTACAGTGGGTCCCGTACATACCCGGGACTACGGTCCAGGGTTGTTCCGTTGCATGGAAACGGAAACCAGCCGCAAGGCTTGTCCAGGAGGAGGGACTTATGTATGCCTGTTAAAACTGGGGTGTAGGGAGCCAGCTCTCCCCTCGGTCCCCTGGAGTACCACAGGTCAGACCGGATATAGTGCACAAAACCTAAAGCCACTGTAAACACGAACACATATCGATATCCGCATATTTCCCCCGACCCAATACAAGTTGGTCCATTTTAGGATTTAATAGTTTAATTATCACTTTACGGGAATAATAGAATCAGGACATGATCAGGAAATCTGGAGTACATAAGTACTATACAGTCAGGTCACTGCATGTAAAGCAGGAATACAATATACAGGTCACTGATCATGATACAGGATAACAAATCAGGATTCCCGTAAAGATGACAATCACAAGTCAAGTCATCATGCTGGGTGTCAAGTGATAGCATGACAGAGTGGTGATATTTAGTAAACAACCAAGCATATCAAGAATGGATAGTAGTCAGGTAAGTCATGACATAATAAAAGGGTCTTGCCAAATAGTGGCATGGCAGGTGGTTAGATGATAACACAGTTGCCAAGTGATATACATATGATAAATGGTAGCACATACTGACAGGTCTAAAATAATGCCAAGTGGTAATGTAAAAGCAATGGTCCCAGTCCAACAAGTCCAACGACCACGAAGGGTCGGCCACGCATAGCATAAAGCAATAAAAGATATAAAGCATGAAATACAATACATGAAGACTAGAGCGAGGATACTATCATAATCAATGGAATGGTAAAGCAAGAGGGTAGCGAGTGAGAAGAGTGTATCATGCTGGGTATAGAGTGATAGCATGACAAGATGATGATATCCAACAAGTAACCAATCAAGTCAAGAGATTGATATTAATCAGGGCAAGTCATGTCATAACAAGTGGTTCTTACTAGGTAGTAACATGCCAAGTGGTCAGGTGATAACATAGTGGAAGTTAGATGATATACATGTGTTAAAAGGAAACATGAAACTGACAGTCTGAAGCAACGATATAGCAATGATAATATAATAGAAACCCAGAGTTCAATGACCTCGAAGGGTCAACCACGCATAGTGTACGATAAGAAAGTAGGCATAACACAGATAGAGTATATGAACAAGAATGAAACAAGCAGTAGCATATCAATGGAAATATGAAGTGACTAGAGATGACATACATCAAGTAATAGGTCATAAAGTACAAGTTATGAAGTACAAGTAAGAACAATATATAGTACATGTATCAAGGATGAGATACAAAGTCAAGAAGGTAATCAAGTATAATAGACAGCCATAAGTTAGTCGACTAGGTTGGTAGAGTAGTCGACTAATAGAAGGGTTAGTCGACTAACAGTAGGGTATAGTCGACTAAAACTGTGTAACAGAGAGTTGGGTTTCTGATTCAGGGAAAGTTAGTCGACTAGGTTGAAATAGTAGTCGACTAACAGACATGCCAAGTCGACTAACAGTTTTGTTAAGTCGACTAAAACTGTGATACAGAGAGTTGAGTTTATTTCAGGAGTCGACTAGGGGAATTCTAGTAGTCGACTAGGTATATCTAGTCGACTGGTAAAAGGGACTAGTCGACTAAAACTGTGAAGTCAGAAAAGGCTACGTTTCAGCTAAGGGTTTCTAGTCGACTAGGTTCTAGGTCAAGTCGACTAATCATGGGGAAAAAACAGAATACAGAGCAGAATCTGCTGGTTGTGTTGGATGGTCTAAAAATAGGATTTTTATGACATATGAACACAAGATATGGAGATACAAGTATGCTTAGGAAAGAAACAAGTCTTGGTGAGTAGAAATACTCACAAGGATTGGTTAGGTGAAGCTTTGTAGTCTTGAAAAGATCCCAAGGTGGAGATGATGGCCTCAATCCAAGAGTAGTTGTTGAAGTTGAAGTTGCTTGATGTGGAGAAGATGATCTTGGTGTTGCTTTGGGAGTTGGTGGTTGAAGATGAAGACCTTGATGATGCCCTAGATGAAGCTCTTGAAGTTGGAGGTTGAGTTGAGATGGAGGAGGATTTTTGGTGAAGGGATTTCTTTTGGTGAAGTGAAGAAAAAAAGGAAAAGGAAATGTAAAGGAATGTTTATATATGATTTGGAATTTGTGAAGGTGGTGAAATTAGAGTAGATGAGAGGGGGTTAATTGCAAAGTGGAGGAGGGGGTGAGTGTCCTTCTCTTGGCCACTTGGCCGGCCAAGGAAGAGAGAGAGAAAGAGAGATATTTTTGTGGGAAGTGTGTGGAAAAGTGTGGAATTATTGGAATTTTGGAAAATGGAAATGCTTTAGCTTGTGGAGGAAAGAAGGAAATAAAGGAAAAGGAAAAATGGAAAAGAAATTGAAATGAGAAGATATTTTCTTGGAATTAGGATTGGAAAATATTGAAAGGACAGATACTCGGGTTTAAATCGAGGATACGGAAAACATTTCGGAAAATACCGGAATCGTCCGAAATTCAAGTATCTCGGAACGACCCGAAATAATTATCAAAAATCCATAATATTATATTAAGAATAATGGTGAAATCCGTTTTAAGAAATACTTTATAGTTTTAAAACTAAAAATCCCGGAATCAATAATTTACCGACTCCGTTGGAATTTTCATAAAATCCAAAAATCCTCAGAAAAAGAATGTAGGTAGAAAATATGATTCTAAGGAATAATGTCTAAAGAATCATTTAGAAATTCCAAACCGTTTGTGAAATAAAAATCCAGGAATCGGTCAGCGGCACTGGCCGACACCGGTTTTGAAGAAATTCCTTTTAATTCAAGAAAAATCCAGAAAATCATAGAAAATCCAAAATATTGGAAAACAATATTTGAAACTGAAATCGGTCAATTCTACACATCAGAAAGACTAAATCGAAGAATATACCATGATCGGGCCTTCGGTTCAGACTAGGGCTGACTCCGAGTCCACGAATCCACATCCAAGGTAAAACAATCATATAAGGAATTCATAATACAGAATAAATACGGGAAACAAATCGAAAAATACGACCGAAAATCTGAATACGAAATTAAGTACGTATTCCGGGAACGGGGTATTACAATCCACCCACCTTACAAAAAAATTGCGTCCTCGCAATTTCATTAAGGGGTAGATTGAATACAAAGGGGACAATGGCTGGAATAAAGGCCTCATAAAACCAAAACAGGGGATAAGATGAACACATGAGGGACTGGAATGAACAATGATAGAATGATAAGAAAAATATTTAGAATGATAACCAACTCAAATACGAGATCTGGGGTAGTGGTTACCATGACATCCCTAAGGTTCCGGATCTGGACACTGGTCCTCACGCTCTGCTGCACTGACTGATGCCTCTGTTGTCTGATCTGTTCCAGTTTTCACTCCCCTCGGCTGCTGATCATTCTGTTGGGGTGGAACAGGTTCTGGATTCCTCCTTGGTGGCGGGGCTGGAAAAGCTGGGGCTGAACGAGCTGGTCTGACTGGTGCCACCTGTCCAAACTTCCTGTGTGGGCAATTCCTTATCATATGTCTCCCTGACCCACACACTAAACACAATCCCTTAGCCATTCGACAATCTCTCTTAAAATGTCCGGGTTTGTGGCAGAAATTACATGTGTTCCCAGGAAGAGGACGTTGGAATGGTCGCTTGGTCTTTGGGCCAATGTTTGTCCTGGTCGTATCTTCTTCCTTCAGCAACTGTAAAGCCCTCTCCATCAACTGCAAGGCCCTCTTAACTGACTTATTCTGCACTTGGTTCTCACTCTTCTGCTCCAATCCTTGCTCCACTCCACGGGAAACATTGGATGCTTGCCCAGCGTCCATACCTTAGTTGATGAAAGATAACTGGAAAGAGTTGGAAGAATGGAAGGATTTCAGGATATGAAGGAAGGAATCAAGAAGAACTAGATAAATCAAGAAGGACTAGATAACTTTGTACATTGTAGTTGGCATTAGCAAATTACAATAATTTGCTGCTTGATTGTACTTTAGGTTTGAGAGCCTAAGCTCTGATACCAACCTGTAACGCCCCGATTCCACGGATACGGGGACGTCACTGCGACGTATATACGTAGGTCAGAAAATGCCCCCCCACATATATACGCTAAGCATAAAAGTACAACAAGGAAACAGAGTACAACACGAAGCGTGGTATACATACATATGCCAACATGAAAGTACATATACAAAGCTATCACAGTATGATAAACAATTACACACTACTTGTGTCTTTTATCATAAACAAGTCCAAAAGTAAAATATACAATATAAACACAAAATGCTCACGAGAAGGATGTAGATCTCGTGAGTCAAAAAGAGATGGCTGGCACGAAGGAACTGGAGCTAATCTGACTGCACTCTAAGGAAAGCTCAATCTACTGTGGATGGCTCCACTTCGATCCAGCTTCTAAACCTGAACATACAAATCCAAGGGAGTCAGGACCTCCCAATAATAACAGGCTACAGCCAAATGGCTAAGAAACATGAATAAGAGGGTTAGAATCAGTATAAGAAACATGAACCAGCAAGTAATGGAAGTATAACGAAATAAAGATGGAAAGACTGTGTGTAAGCTTGAATTACGGCTTTACAAGACTGGTAAGTCGAAAGAATAGTAACAAAGCGGTTATGATAGAAACATGCAAGAGGTAAAGCAGGAACTAGAATCATCATGTATCAAGTCTAACAAGAATACAGGAATCATAACAAGGATTATGACATAACAGGTATAATAGGAGTCATAACATAACAGGTATCTATAACAGAAATCATAACAGGTGTCTTATTATTATTACTCGTCTAACCCATATATCTAGGTATGTGTCTCGGTATATACCCGGTATATATCCCAACTCACATACATCCATATATAAGAAAGTCGAGGTTGTTATTAGAAATAGCGGTTGTATCAACGAACTATGTTTACAGTGGGTCCCGTACATACCCGGGACTACGGTCCAGGGTTGTTCCGTTGCATGGAAACGGAAACCAGCCGCAAGGCTTGTCCAGGAGGAGGGACTTATGTATGCCCGTTAAAACTGGGGTGTAGGGAGCCAGCTCTCCCCTCGGTCCCCTGGAGTACCACAGGTCAGACCGGATATAGTGCACAAAACCTAAAGCCACTGTAAACACGAACACATATCGATATCCGCATATTTCCCCCGACCCAATACAAGTTGGTCCATTTTAGGATTTAATAGTTTAATTATCACTTTACGGGAATAATAGAATCAGGACATGATCAGGAAATCTGGAGTACATAAGTACTATACAGTCAGGTCACTGCATGTAAAGCAGGAATACAATATACAGGTCACTGATCATGATACAGGATAACAAATCAGGATTCCCGTAAAGATGACAATCACAAGTCAAGTCATCATGCTGGGTGTCAAGTGATAGCATGACAGAGTGGTGATATTTAGTAAACAACCAAGCATATCAAGAATGGATAGTAGTCAGGTAAGTCATGACATAATAAAAGGGTCTTGCCAAATAGTGGCATGGCAGGTGGTTAGATGATAACACAGTTGCCAAGTGATATACATATGATAAATGGTAGCACATACTGACAGGTCTAAAATAATGCCAAGTGGTAATGTAAAAGCAATGGTCCCAGTCCAACAAGTCCAACGACCACGAAGGGTCGGCCACGCATAGCATAAAGCAATAAAAGATATAAAGCATGAAATACAATACATGAAGACTAGAGCGAGGATACTATCATAATCAATGGAATGGTAAAGCAAGAGGGTAGCGAGTGAGAAGAGTGTATCATGCTGGGTATAGAGTGATAGCATGACAAGATGATGATATCCAACAAGTAACCAATCAAGTCAAGAGATTGATATTAATCAGGGCAAGTCATGTCATAACAAGTGGTTCTTACTAGGTAGTAACATGCCAAGTGGTCAGGTGATAACATAGTGGAAGTTAGATGATATACATGTGTTAAAAGGAAACATGAAACTGACAGTCTGAAGCAACGATATAGCAATGATAATATAATAGAAACCCAGAGTTCAATGACCTCGAAGGGTCAACCACGCATAGTGTACGATAAGAAAGTAGGCATAACACAGATAGAGTATATGAACAAGAATGAAACAAGCAGTAGCATATCAATGGAAATATGAAGTGACTAGAGATGACATACATCAAGTAATAGGTCATAAAGTACAAGTTATGAAGTACAAGTAAGAACAATATATAGTACATGTATCAAGGATGAGATACAAAGTCAAGAAGGTAATCAAGTATAATAGACAGCCATAAGTTAGTCGACTAGGTTGGTAGAGTAGTCGACTAATAGAAGGGTTAGTCGACTAACAGTAGGGTATAGTCGACTAAAACTGTGTAACAGAGAGTTGGGTTTCTGATTCAGGGAAAGTTAGTCGACTAGGTTGAAATAGTAGTCGACTAACAGACATGCCAAGTCGACTAACAGTTTTGTTAAGTCGACTAAAACTGTGATACAGAGAGTTGAGTTTATTTCAGGAGTCGACTAGGGGAATTCTAGTAGTCGACTAGGTATATCTAGTCGACTGGTAAAAGGGACTAGTCGACTAAAACTGTGAAGTCAGAAAAGGCTACGTTTCAGCTAAGGGTTTCTAGTCGACTAGGTTCTAGGTCAAGTCGACTAATCATGGGGAAAAAACAGAATACAGAGCAGAATCTGCTGGTTGTGTTGGATGGTCTAAAAATAGGATTTTTATGACATATGAACACAAGATATGGAGATACAAGTATGCTTAGGAAAGAAACAAGTCTTGGTGAGTAGAAATACTCACAAGGATTGGTTAGGTGAAGCTTTGTAGTCTTGAAAAGATCCCAAGGTGGAGATGATGGCCTCAATCCAAGAGTAGTTGTTGAAGTTGAAGTTGCTTGATGTGGAGAAGATGATCTTGGTGTTGCTTTGGGAGTTGGTGGTTGAAGATGAAGACCTTGATGATGCCCTAGATGAAGCTCTTGAAGTTGGAGGTTGAGTTGAGATGGAGGAGGATTTTTGGTGAAGGGATTTCTTTGGTGAAGTGAAGAAAAAAAGGAAAAGGAAATGTAAAGGAATGTTTATATATGATTTGGAATTTGTGAAGGTGGTGAAATTAGAGTAGATGAGAGGGGGTTAATTGCAAAGTGGAGGAGGGGGTGAGTGTCCTTCTCTTGGCCACTTGGCCGGCCAAGGAAGAGAGAGAGAAAGAGAGATATTTTTGTGGGAAGTGTGTGGAAAAGTGTGGAATTATTGGAATTTTGGAAAATGGAAATGCTTTAGCTTGTGGAGGAAAGAAGGAAATAAAGGAAAAGGAAAAATGGAAAAGAAATTGAAATGAGAAGATATTTTCTTGGAATTAGGATTGGAAAATATTGAAAGGACAGATACTCGGGTTTAAATCGAGGATACGGAAAACATTTCGGAAAATACCGGAATCGTCCGAAATTCAAGTATCTCGGAACGACCCGAAATAATTATCAAAAATCCATAATATTATATTAAGAATAATGGTGAAATCCGTTTTAAGAAATACTTTATAGTTTTAAAACTAAAAATCCCGGAATCAATAATTTACCGACTCCGTTGGAATTTTCATAAAATCCAAAAATCCTCAGAAAAAGAATGTAGGTAGAAAATATGATTCTAAGGAATAATGTCTAAAGAATCATTTAGAAATTCTAAACCGTTTGTGAAATAAAAATCCAGGAATCGGTCAGCGGCACTGGCCGACACCGGTTTTGAAGAAATTCCTTTTAATTCAAGAAAAATCCAGAAAATCATAGAAAATCCAAAATATTGGAAAACAATATTTGAAACTGAAATCGGTCAATTCTACACATCAGAAAGACTAAATCGAAGAATATACCATGATCGGGCCTTCGGTTCAGACTAGGGCTGACTCCGAGTCCACGAATCCACATCCAAGGTAAAACAATCATATAAGGAATTCATAATACAGAATAAATACGGGAAACAAATCGAAAAATACGACCGAAAATCTGAATACGAAATTAAGTACGTATTCCGGGAACGGGGTATTACAAATTCCATGCTCGTAAGTTCTGGAGCTCCGCAGAACTTGTGGGGGGAAGCTCTGTTAACTGAAAATTATATTCTAAACAGAGTACCCCACAAGAAACTTGGTCTTATACCATTTGAGTTATGGCATGGAAAGACACCTTCCTACCATTACCTCAAAATGTGGGGGTGCCTTGCAAAGGTACTAGCACCATTACCTAAAAAGACTAAGTTGGGAGCAAAAACTATGGACTGCATATTCATACGCTATGCCTTGAATTGTAGTGCCTACAGATTTCTGGTTCATAAATCAGAAATACCAGATATTCATGTAAATATGATTATCGAATCTAGAGATGCTGTGTTCTTTGAAGACATTTTTCCATATAAACGGGAAGCAGATAAGACTTCTGGGAAAAGAACACATGAGATGGCGTTCAGTGACGAAAGTCCCGAGGAACCAACTGTTAATGTGGAAATTGAACCAAGAAGAAATCAGAGATCTAGAATCTCAAAATCTTTTAGTTCAGATTTCATAGCATACGCTATTGAAAGCGAACCTCAAACATTTAAAGAGGCTATGTCAACCCCAGAAGTACAAATGTGAAAAGAAGCTATAAATAGCGAAATAGAATCCATACTAAGTAATCATACTTGAGAATTGGCAAACTTGCCTCCTGACAGTAAACCAATTGGGTGTAAGTGGATTTTCAAAAGAAAATTAAAACTCGATGGATCTATCGATAAATACAATGGTAGATTAGTAGCCAAGGGTTATAGACAAAAGGAAGGACTTGACTACTTCGATACTTATTCACCAGTAACAAGAATAACGTCCATTCGGATATTGATTGCAATTGCAGTATTGCATAACTTAGATATCCATCAAATGGATGTCAAGACTGCATTCTTAAATGGTGAATTAAATGAAGAAATATATATGGAGCAACCTGAAGGATTTATAGTCAAGGGCCAAGAACACAAAGTGTATAAATTGGTAAAATCCTTATACGGTCTAAAGCAGGCTCCAAAATAATGGCATGAGAAATTTGATAGTGTCATGATCAAAGATGGATTCACTATCAATGAATGCGATAAGTGTGTTTACACTAAAACAGTTGAAAATGCTTGTATCATTGTTTGTCTTTATGTAGACGACATGTTGATACTTGGGACTAATATTGAAATTATTAAGTCCACTAAAAGAATGTTATCCAACAGTTTTGACATGAAAGATCTGGGGGTTACTGATGTAATTTTAGGAATTAAAATCAGCAGAACACCAGATGGAATCAGTCTATCTCAATCTCACTACGTGGATAAGATGATAGAAAGATTCAAGGATCTTGGGATAAAAGAGAATACAAATCCTTTTCTTCCACACGTCCACCTTCATAAGAATACAGGAACTGGAATACGCCAGTTGGAGTATTCTCAGATTATCGGAAGTCTAATGTATTTGATGATTGCACTAGACCCGATATTGCTTACGATGTAAGCAAGTTAAGCAGATACACTAGTAATCCTAGTGATCAACATTGGACTGCTCTACTACGAGTATTGGGTTACGTATCACATACCAAGGAATATGCCTTGAGATATGGATAGTATCCACCTGTACTTGAAGGATACAGTGATGCTAATTGGATTGCAGATTCTGAGGAATCAAAATCAACTAGCGGATACGTAATTACTCTAGGAGGAGCAGCGGTATCTTGGAAATCTTCTAAGCAAACATGTATTGCATGTTCCACTATGGAATCGGAATTCATAGCCTTAGATAAGGCCGGAGAAGAAGCAGAATGGCTTCGACAATTTTTAGAAGATATACCATTATGGCAAAAGCCAGTGCCCGCTATATGTATACACTGCGATAATCAAGCAGCTATATCTAGGGCACAAAATGTTATATATAATGGTAAGTCTAGACATATTCGTCGTAGACATAATACTGTTAAGCAGTTGCTCTCAAATGGAATTATCTTTATTGACTTTGTCTCGTCAAAAGATAATTTAGCGGATCCGCTTACTAAAGGTTTAAGTGGAGAGCGTATAAACTGCGCATCGAGGGGAATGGGTCTAAAAGCCTAACCTTACCGAGTCAGCTTAATGAAAATCTCACTTAGCGACTGGAGATCCCACGACTAAGTTCAAGAGGAAAAACTAGTTATGATTGACTCAGCAAGTAAGCACTTGGGAGCTTGACTCCAATCCATTCCTAAGGTGCACATAAGTGCTTTTCTACAAGTGGATTAAGGATAAACTTAACGCTTTAATGATGCCTATATCTTGTTACTAAATAAGTAGAGTAGACTACTCTTAATAGGACGATCACCTATGTGAGTATAGAGTTGGGTCGGCTCTTTGGGAATTTCTATGGAGGCTGTTATTCCCTAAAGATACTCTCTGAAACCAAGAATGTTCAGGGTCAAAACGGACACAACCGAGAACCAAAGTTGATTTGGAAAGTCACTGTGTGAAGCTTGTTGACTTGGCTTACACTAACGGCTAACAGTTCAAGACCTAGTTCACTGATTAGCCAGTAAGTCCGATAAAGCTTTCTCTATGGAAGGTTCAAGACCTAGTTCACCTATCCTGATGCAATTTCTTTTCTAAAGTACCTTTCACAATAGAGTCAGTCTCTTTGTATGCCAATTCCTTGAATCTCCATTCATTGTGGGGGATTGTTGGAATATGAAGAATATATATATGTGAATCTTTGAATTGAATTACAGTGAGATCCGATGATCGAATCAATTGGATAATAGTTGGAGTGTGTTCTCCTTCCATTGGGATGAACGTGGTATATTCACATGTTCAATTCCGACTTTGAATGAATGAGATATTCAAGTCTAAAGATTGCCGGGCTCGGGTTCGGGTTCGGGACCGGGTCCGGGTCCGGGTCCGGGTTCGGGTTCCCTACCCGGTCTGGTTCTTTTTGAACTGGGTCTCACGGGTATGGGTTACGCGAAGCATACCCGCTCCGCTATCTGGATCTGAACCGCCCTGCCAACGGACCCGCTCCGCTATTCGGATCCGAACCGCTCCGCCAACGGCTGTCAAGGCAGTTGGACGGCCAACGGTTGCGGTGGATCCTCTCTCTCTCTCTCTCAGTCTTGAAGTGACTTCCAAATAGGAAGTGGGAAATCAGTAATTCGGTTTCCGAAGCGGCTTCCAAAAGAGATTCTGCAAAAATTCGTTCTGAAAGAGGGATCAGAAAATTCAACAGATTCTTTAATAGAATTGTTGTCTGAATCTGAGACTTCTGAAGAAGAATATTCTTCAGCCTTCCTTCTTCCTCTATAGTGAGTGCTCCTCCAAAGTAAAGGCAAATATTCTCCTGAAATTTGTCTTTGTCTCGCTGCTTTAATAATCCTGTGAAGGTACTGGTTAACTACGGTTCGACCGTACGGTGATTTGGTTGTGCTATCCAAATACTGTGAAGGAGTGTTGTATCTTGGGAGACCAGCGTCCAGTAACCCGTTAGCACCAGTGCGGGGGACGTAATTGTCTTAAGGAGATTCGCTTTAAGCGTACCTCACTCCAAGTACCATATAAGTGAATTAATTTCTTTATACAGGGGATATACTGATATTCAGTATATTGAGACTGATTTATATCAGTCTAATTGGTGTTTAACCAAGGAAGAAAATTGAAAGGTGGTTCTTAAATTAAGGAACGTTCTATTGAACGGAAAACCTCCCTCCTGATATTTACCGACCTGGCCAATTAGATTGTTGATATTTCAGTAATATTGATTAGTTGTCAGATTGATCCCAGAAACCAACAGATCGATCGAATATCCATCCGTCGCGAGCAAATTGACGAGAAGAGAGAGGGCGCGGGAAGGAAAGAGATGACAAGATGAAGCCGGAGAAAAAGGTGGTGATGAAAATCTGAGGCATCACTCTCTTCACAGTGCTAGAGTAAGAGAGAATAAAGAAATATTTACATAACTTTGATCCCCATGCTCTCTCTCTCTCCCCCCCCTCCCCCCTCTTCCTCCAAAAAACAAATAATGGAAGAGGGAAGATAGTCCCTCTTCCTTCTCTCTTCGGACTCTCTTCCCTCTCTTCCAACAAAACAAACAGGGTGTCAGATGACCCCTCCCCCCAAAAAAATGATGAAAGCACCCAACAAATTATTACAAGTTTGTTATTTTTTTGATATTTTCACCCTTAGTGAAAAAGTCTAAAATACCCTCTTCTTCTTTCTCCTCTTCCCCTCCCCTCCCTCCTTCTCCCCCCTCCTCCGCCTCCCCCCCCACCCCCCCGAGCAGGCCAGGTCTAGCCTGCTCGGCTAGACCTGGCCGAACAGGCTCTGTCTTGTTCGTGGGTTTTTTTTTTTTTTTTTTTTTTTTTTGGGGGGGGGGGTCCTTTTTGGGGGGGGGACCCCCCCCCCCCCCAAGCAGGCCAGGTCTAGCCTGATCGGCCAAACCTGACCGAACAAGCTCTGTCTTGTTCGTGGGTTGAGGGGGGGGAAGCCGGAGGGGAGGCGGGGGAGGAAGGGAGGGGAAGGGGGAGGAGGGGGAGAAGAGGAGGGGGTGTTCGTCGGCAAAAAGGCGGTGGCCGGGGGGTCGCCAACGAAAGAGGGAGAGGAGGAGGAGGAGGGAGAGGAGGAGGAGAGAGCATTTTCACATTTTTAAAAAAATTTGGGGTGCCTACATCAATTTTTGAGGTGCCTTTAACACTAGGGTGCTTTCATCATTTTTTAGATGGAAATATCCGCTTCCGATGAGTACAAGGGAGTCTAGCCTTCAGTTGGAATAGTATTGGCCATCTGTCCTTGTCTCTCCTTTATTTATCGTGTCTTTGCTTACGCTTGCTGACTCTAGCTCTTGCTGACGCTAGCTCTTGCCGGTGACTCCCCATGAAATCTGAGCAGCACCCACCATCGAACTGCAAGCCCACAACCTGCGGTAATGTCACCAACATAACCTACCCATTTTGGGTCGATCAGTAGCAGCCATCTCATTGTGGGTACCTTGCTGTCAAGCTCACCTGCAAGAATCAAACCCCAATTCTCAAAATGTCTTCTGATGTCTACCAAATTCGCGAAATCTTTTACGAGAACCAGTCTGTTCTGCTGGCCAATGCCGAGATTGTTCATCAGCAGTGTCCTGTTCGATACTCGAACCTCTCTTTTAGTCTCACCCCATTCAGTATTAGCGGGAAGTAGTCTTCCTGCTTAATTGTTCTCAGCGACCGCAGAGCAGCTACTATAAGGTCCCTTGTGATGGTAATGGGAGTAATGACACATTTGCTCAATTCATAATCAATCGTTGAGTGAGTGTAAGAGTGTTGTGATGCCGGTTGTGGATTATTCGGGCACGCAGAATGTTAGTGATTATGTGAGGCTTTTGGGGAATGGGTTTCTTGTGGAGTGGACTGCGGCGAATTGTACAGAGTGCAGGGAGAGCAGGGGGCAGTGTGGGTGCAGCTCCGTGAACGATAGTTTCATGTGCATTTGTCCAGATCGAGCCCATTGGAGACATTGCATTGCTGATAATGGTAAGTGTTTTGACTTTGGGATTGATCCATGAGCTTGTTCTGATTAGTAATTTGATGCGTGCATGTTTCCTCTGCTTGCTTGAATTTGGGTTTTTAAGTTAGTTGTGTGACATCTAGGTGTTTGTCTTTTTGTCTATTAGAACACTATAGGCCTAGTTTGGGTATGGGGTCTGGTTTTTGAAACCGGAGTTTTGTGGACTTTTTGGAGCCAAAATCCAATAAATGAAACTGCACCTTATTTGTCATCCATTTAGGGAGCTAGAAAACATTAGGAAACTACATAATGCCAAACTAGGAGGGTTGACGCTAGTTATAATGTTATCAAGAGATACTTGCTAGAGAATTGAATTGATCGACAAATTCTATGCCGGTAATTAACTTCCAAAAGTAAATTACCACGCATAAGAAAGAAATTGAGGTTGGTACTTGGTAGGCTCTACTTATATAATACATAATAGTATGTTGATGAGAGTATGCTATGAAATCAAAAGCTTGCCGTAACTTACGTTTAGAACCAAGGGAAAGAAGAAGCACTTGGTACCCAAGTGCATCATGTGGGCAACTTGCTCCTTCATATACTTAATTCAACGCTAACTGTTTGTTAGAGACAGTTTCTGTTTGATTAATGGTTGATCTTTATAGTTAACGCTACTGTTTTCTCATACTTGAGCAATAAAACACTAGTAGCATGCCAGTGAGAAAAAGCTGACCCATCAGAATTAATTCAGTTCCTGGTTTCTTTTCTCCACAAGGTAAGCTACAATGCTTCATGTGAATAGACTTAGAGTTGATGTCAATAGAGAAGACTTGGACTGAAGACTAACATATCTGATATGTGGAAATATTGCATCAATAGAAGTTTATAGTTCACTGTTTCTTGTCCATCTGGTTTCACGCTGTTTCTTGCAGAATCCTTTTGCTTTCCTTCTTCTAAATCTCTTCAACTCATTGTGGGGGTTAAAGTTAGAAGCTTTCCCCTCCATACTGCAACTTGGTCCAAAAATGAAGTAAGCGCCCCAACCTCGTCTTCACACACAATTTTAGTCTTCAAGACCAAGTCAACCGTTTCCTTTAAGTGATCTACAATTATTGACGGGACAAACAAAACAGAGTTTTTGTTTTCTGGTTTATAAAGGAATTGTTCCAGGGTTTGATAGTTTGAAACTTGGAGTCTATAGTATTGTTATCTCTAATGGCTGCTCCATTTGTTTACTTGATCCTTGTCCTTCTTGCCTTTCTTGATGCCCTCTCTCTCTCTCGTGTCCTAACTCAGTTAGATGCGGAAATATTGGTATCAACTATCCTTTCTTCGAAAATACTACTGGTTCACAGAAATGTGGGGGGAAATTTGCGATAGAATGTAATGGTTCTTCAGCAATGCTCCAATTTGAGGGAGTTAATGTTGCGCGCGAGGCAACAACCAATGAGGAATCCACCAATAGAGATAGAAGTGCCGGAGAAGTACCCATACGATAAGAACAGAGAAACAAGGGAGAAAACAAGCCAACACAATATTTAACGAGGTTTGGCAATTTGCCTACGTCCTCGAGTAAGGGAGAGAAAGATTTTTATTGATTCAACAATCAATTACAACTTGTTCCTTACTTTAAAGAATTTCCAAGGGAGATTTTCAGTGGGATACAAGAGGGGTACAATTCATGAGGGCTCTAACTCATATTTATAGTCAGAGAGTCCCAGGGGTTTAGGAAACCCCGATTGGATTCGACCTCAAAACAGAAAAGGAGCCCGAATCCTGAAAGGAGTGACATAATGCGTCTGTCGGTCGACCTGCCGGTCGACCGACCCTTGTCCTCGGTCGACCGGCCCGGTCGATCAGGATCAACCGAGAGCAGCTGCCTTTCAGTCGGTCGACCGCGCCGGTTGACCGTTCCTTTGCCACGGTCGACCGGGCCATGTCTGTGCACGTCGTGCACGCCGGTCGACCGGGCTCTGTCCTTACCTGCAACAAGTTTTGTTCTCGCTCCTTTTGACTTCCGGTCTCTACGCTATCTTCCTGATGAGTTTAAAAAACTCTTCCGATGTCTTTTATCTCCTCTATCTTCTCTCTCCCTACAATTCTCCACCTCGGTGAAGATTTTTCAAATCTGAGCCGAACTCCAACGAACGCCTGGCGAAATCGACACACGATCTCGGCTTGAGCGTTCCGAACGAAATTGACACACGATCTCGGCGAAATTGACACACGATCTCGACTTGGCCAACAGACGAAAACCTGTTCCTTTAAACGAATTGGCAGCATACTTACAATTCATTTTCACTGATCTCACCAGATCCAAATTGAGTTTGTTGTCGCCACCTGCAACCCTCATCAAACTCCAATATCAATTGTAAGCTTCCAACTTCAGCTCAGCTATTTAAACAGAATGCACCATACATGCCTTCCCATCACTCCACCGAAGAGGAACAACACCATATGAGCCGACCAACGAACGTGTCTCCAACTCAGCAACTTAATGGAACTCTATTCTAAATAACCTTAAGAAAAACCCATCATGAGTCAACACTGACTCTCCAACTGACTGGCTCTCTCCAGTCCACATGTCTTTAAGACGGTCCAACCAAGTCTGAGTAGAGCACACGAAACACTATCATCGGCTTCAACAAACTGGATGCACACCCCTTATGCAAGCTTAACCATCTTCTCACCAGAAGATCAACTGTTCATCGAGATCACAATGTTTCACCTCTACGTGATTTCTAACTCTTCACCTCTACGTGAAGTCCAACTCTTCACCTCTACATGAAGTCCCAATCAGCTTCTCGAGAACCCAAATGCACCATATAGCTTCATACAGGTTGCATCACCAAATGGCTGCGCCTTTACGGCTGCCTACATACCTTGTCCAAAGGATCAAGCCAATCGTAATTCATTGAAATGAGCTCCATCAAGCTCAAGCACCCATGACTGAATCTTCAGCAGTGAACCGATCTGACTGAGTTATATGAATCTTCCTTACTACCATCATGGAGAACAACGGTCTTCAATTTGAGCTTGTCGCGGTCACAAGCTTGAGATTCATGCTTCTTCACCCACTTTCATGGTTTTATCTTGGTTCCAATTGCTGCAAATAATTTGACATTCTCATTATTATCTTCAACCTGTTCAGCATCAAAACTGGCTACATGATCTTTACTCGGTGTCACATCCGGTGAAGTCCTCATTGATACCGAACCAACTGGAAGTGGTGGAGTAGCATCAACCTTCACCCGCTGTGATACATCCTTGATCTTTGTCCTCTCCACCTATTGAGAGACGGTAGACTTCAATACTGAAGTCTCAACAAAGGTGACATGCTGACTCAACACGATCTTCTTGTTTTCGGGACCCAAAACCTGTAGCCTTTCATATTTCTTTTGACACCCAAAAATATAAACTTCTTTACTCACGGATTCACCTTGCCATCTTTGACACTAAAGTAGGCTAGACTTCCAAATTCCCGCAGTAAACCATGATCTTGAGCAGCTTTCCCAGATCAAACATCCAGAGGAGTTTTTCGTCTTATCGCAGTCAATGACAATCTATTTATGAGATGGCTAGCATATACAATCGCCTCAGCCCAAAACGATTTGTCTAATCGTGCATTAGACAATAAACACCGAGCTTTCTCCAGCAAGGAACGGTTTATCTCCTTAGTCAACCCATATATTCTATTTGTGAAGTGAGTACCAATACCGGTGTTCTGGCCAAATCGTAGGAATTGGTTCTTATATCTTTCAACATTACCAATTTGTAGCTCCTTAATCTTTCTACCAGTCAGTTTCTCCATTATATCCTTTCACTTCACCAGCATATCTAGGGCTTCAAACTTTTGTCTCATGAGATATAAACAATGCCTAGATAAATGATCAATAAAAGAGACAAAGTACCTATGACCTCCAAGCGATGCAGTCTTAGCAGGTCCTCAAATACTTACGTGAACACAATCAAGAAGACCTTCACAGTGGTGAGTAGTGGTGTCAAATTTCACCTTCTTCTTATCCAGAACGCCGTGTTCACCCAATTTCAAGTTACAGATAGATGCACCTCCAAGTATCCCTTCTTTGTTGGAGCTTGCAAAAACTTTTCTCCTCCATGTCTGAGCCTCATCTACCAGACCTATGTACAAACATCATCTGAAGAAATAGAAGTTTCTACCTAAACTGTAACTGTACTACCCTTCAAGTAGTAGAGATTGTTCCGGCGGACGCCCTTCATGACCACCATTAAGCCTTTGGTCATCTTGAGAACACCATCCCGTATGGATACCACAAGACCCAACATTTTCGAAACACCAACAGAGATAAGATTCATTTTGAGTTGAGGTACATTCCTCACTTCCTTCAATTCTCGTACAATCCCATCAAACATCTTGATACGGACCGTTCCTATCCCTTTCACATTACATGGATGATCATCACCTATAACAGTGAAACATCCATCTAACTTCTCAAAGCTAAACAATCAGTCCCTGTTCGGGCACACATGATAGGTAGCTCCTGTATATAAGATCCATTCAGCGTTACCTGAGTAACCAATAGTAGGAGTAGTAACAGAGAAAGAGAATACTGATGAGTCTGAGTCTGATCCATCTGCCTGTGAAGTACTAGCATGAGTACTGACCACCTGTGCGAGATTTGCCTCGGTCTTTGACTCCTTCTTACCTTTGGTCTTTAGACAATTAACCTTCAAGTGCCAGCTCCTTGCATAAGGCACACTGATTCTTTTTCAGATATTTGAATCCTGATCTGGACTTCTATCTTCCCTGATCACCTCAGCCCTTCCGATTGGAACTCCTGTCTCTTACCGCCAATGCCTCTGCTATTGAGCTCCCTGAAGAAGACAGTATGTCTTGCCTCCTTACTTAATAATTCACAAGAGCAGCATACACCTCATTTTAATTAAAGGATTTTCTTTCATTGATCAATTTAAGAGTAAAGGTCTCATACTCTTCTTCAGGAAGAGAATTCAATAGAATTACCGCCTTATCCTCTTCATCGATCTCCACATCCACATTAACTAGGTCTGTAAGAAGGTTTGTGTAGCTATTCATGTGTTCGTCTACGGAGATTCCCCTCTTCATCTGGAAACGATAAAGCCTTCTCTTCAACTGCAACTGAGATTCTATGTTTTTCGTCAAATACTTTTCCTTCAGGAGCTCCCACAGCTACCTTGCAGATATTTTATGCAACACATGATACTTGATGTCTTGTGTCAAATAAGACCTGATTAAGCCACACGCTGGCTGGTTAATTTTGTCCCAATCTTCTTCAGTAGTAGAATCATGTTTTTTCTCCAACCGTAGAGTGTCATCGAGGTTTAATGCCGTCAATGCATCCATCACCTCACATCTCCACATATCGAAGTTGTTCAACTTCACCACATCAATCCTCAACAGATGTGGATTCACGAATTTCACCGTAAATGTACTATCTCTAGTCATATTCTCAATTGATTACTCAAATAATGTGAAAGCAAACAGAGTTAGATAAATAAAGCTGGATAAAGATAGGATGTTTACCTCAAGGAGAAACTCTCGAAGAGTTTCTGAAGCGATTTACTCAGAATTGATTCCTCAAGCGATCCAAACGCTGTTTTGAGATCGACACACGATCTCCGCCAATAACAACTGATGCCCTCGGAATTAACACACGATCTCACAACGAATCTGGGATGCTCTGATACCACTTGTTGCTCGCGAGGCAACAACCAATGAGGAATCCAACAGTAAAGATAGAAGCGCCGGAGAAGTACCCACACGACAAGAATAGAGAAACAAGGGAGAAAATAAGCCAACACAATATCTAACGAGATTCAGTAATTTGCCTATGTCCTCGGGTTAAGGGAGAGAGAGATTTTATTGATTCAACAATCAATTTCAATTTTTTCCTTCCTTTAAGGAAGGGAGATTTTCAGTGAGATACAAGAGGGGTACAATTCATGAGGTCTCTAACCCATATTTATAGCCAGAGAGTCCTAGGGATTTAGGAAATCCCGACGCTAAAATAGAAAAGGAATCTGAATCCTGAAAGGAGTGACAGAACGTGTCTGTCGGTCGACCGACCCTTGTCCTCGGTCGACCGGCCCGGTCGACCGGGACTAACCGAGAGCAGCTGCCTTTCAGTCGGTCGACCGCGCCGGTCGATCGTTCCATTCACACCGGTCGACCGGCGCTGTCCTGTCTTGCAACAAGTTTCGTTCTCGCTCCTTTTGACTTCTGGTGTCTGCGCTATCTTCCTGATGAATTTAAAAAACTTTTCTGATGTGTTTTTTATCAGACACACACACAGTTAACTAGCCCGTTTTGAACATCTCGTACCCAGAAAGGGTATCACAATTCAAGATCTGATGCTCAGTCAGTACTCGCGTGAATCAAGCTGCAGTTTTCTTTATGATTTTACAGCTCCAGTTCATCATTTCAATCCTTCCAGTCGGCTCTGAACTCAAAGATCTATCAATTCCTTCAGTTGCACGCATGAGAATATTAAGATTAGTTCAAACCAATTCAATTGGTCCCATTCACTGTACCTAGTCCTATTGGTCCCCCTCTAATTTCACACAGATTCACTACAAAATGCCCTTCTTTGAAAAGCCAAAAGGGCAACGGGGGAGGAGAAAAGGACATTCTGATCTCTGGTGGAAACATAGTAAATTTCTCAATGACTTGGGGATTCTAAGCTTACAAGAATTCAATAATTCTCTTGTCTTGCATATGGTTGAGACGTCCATTCTCATGTGGAGTTTTTGCAATATTTATTGCTTTAGTCTCCTTGACTACAAGTTCAAAATCAAATCCTCAAGGTTATGGCAGCATTAAATATTTTGTATTTCTCTCATTAAAAGTATTGCCACCTTGGTCCCTTGAGCAAAAGATGAATAAAAACTATAATTGTGAGTGGATGCTACATGCTAAAAGAACAACATTAACAAGCCCTATCAAACCAAAAAAAATGTAAAAAAAAGTTCCAATAGTTTGAGCCAAGAATTAGTCAACAGCTTTGATGTATAACATTCAAGTTGAGGACTGGAGTTTATGGTATTTTTCCCTTTAAAATTTTCCGAATTAAAATTATTGCATCTCTAAGAATGAGGGGATTGATCATCTGTTTAAACCATTGACCGAGACCATACTGAAAATTCCACACCAATTAAAAACATTGCAAACACAAAATTGTGCTCTTAAAATTTTGCATTAATGCCCCTCAGACCCTCAATAATTAATAGATGAATCATGACGCAGCAACGGATTTCACTGGCAAGTAGAATTTTCTAAAATCCAAGCTTCAAGTATTATCTCATATAAATGATTGCTTCCCCTAAAATCAAACTACTGATTTTGACTCATCGGTGTGAACACAATCCTCGGTTGCCTAACAACAGATTGCCTAACAACATACAATAAGTGGGATTCGGTTCATGTGTGTGAGCCACACACACAATAAGAGGGTCAATCACGTATTGACACGTGTATTAGACTTCTTATAATCACTTGTGATGAACATAGATGGGCGCTAGGGTTATGAGCCCCACCTGCCGTAGATGGGCAGTAGGGTTATGAGCCCCACCTGCGGCCCTCTTAAATCGGGTCATTCATCACGAGCCGTCCATCGCTCGGGATGAACGGCCGCACGAAGGAGCCAACCTGCTCACTGGCTCCTTTGCGCGAAGGAGCCAACGTGGTCCCTCTTTTATAACCAACCACTGGCCCAATTATATATTATAATCCGTTGCTATTATTCATCAATTCCACCATCTTATCACCTATTGCTTCTTTGATTTGTCTCCTCCATCAATTTGTATTATGCCGGTAATGTCAAATCAAAAAGAAAATTTGTGGTTAGAAAATGCCAAGCACATACGACAAATACTTTGGTCACTCCCAGCTGTGTTTTCATTGAATGATTCAGATTCCTCCTTCAAACCCCAAGTCTCCGCCATTTCTCTCTTTCTCTGTTCTTCCTGCTCATAAATCACACTGCTTCTCTAACATTATTTTGTTGAAACCATGAGGAGCCTTCTCTTCTTTCTCCTGCTCTCTCTTCTTGCACTGCTGTCTGCAGCTTCTACACAAAACAAGTATGAAGACTGCAAACAACGATCATATTCGTGCGGGCACGACCGCAACATCTCCTACCCTTTTCGCGTGCCGGGCATGCCTGAATACTGCGGCCACCCGGGCTTCGAAGTCTCGTGCAAGAACAACGGCACCAACCGGGCGATGTTGGTTATCGACATTGCGAGCAAGGAGTACAAAATAAACACAATCGACTACGATCACCAGTACATCGATCTGACGCGCCATGACGCGCTGGGCGAGAGCTGCCCCCGGTCTTTCAGCAACACCACGTTCGACCCGTCCCTTTTCAGATTCACCGATCATTATATCAACATGACTCTCTGTTGGGTATCCTGCTTAACAAGAATCAATCTGACAACTAATCAAGAGCACTGAGACATCAACAATCTAATTGGCCAGGTCGGCAAATATCAGGTGGGAGGTTTTTCGTTCAATAGAACGTTCCTTAATTTAAGAACCACCTTTCAATTTCCTTCCTTGGTTTAAGCACCAATTAGACTGAATCCAAGTTAGTCTCGATATACTGTAAAGTATATCCCCTGTATAAAGGACTTAATCCACTTATACAGTATCACTTAGACTGAATCTAAGTCAATCTCGATATACTGTAGAGTATATCCCCTGTATAAAGGACTTAATCCACTTATACAGTATTTGAAGTGAGGTACGCTTAGAGCGAATCTCCTTAAGACAATTACGTCCCCCGCACCGGTGCTAACGGGATAATGGACGCTGGTCTCCCAAGATACAACACTTCTTCACGGTATTTGGATAGCACTACCAAATCACCGTACGGTCGAACCGTAGTCAACCAGTACCTTCACAGGATCGTTGAAGCAGCGGTACAAGGACAAATTTCAAACGAATATTTGCTTTTACTCTTCTGGAGGAGCACCCACTGTTGAGGACGAAGGAAGGTTGAAGAATATCTTTCTTCAGAAGTACCAGATTCAGACAACAATTCTTATAAAAGAATATGTTGAATTTTCTGATTCCTCTTTCAGAACAATTTTGCAGAATCTCCGTTGGAAGTCGCTTCGGAAACCGAGTTACGGATTTCCCACTTCCCTTTTTGGAAGTCACTTCAGAACTCCACTTTCCAATTCAGAACGCAAAACTTAATTTGCAGTCCAGAATTCAGAGAGGGAGAAGAGAAGATTTTTTCACTTGGTGTTGTAGTTGTTGGTGTGTTTCAATTGAGAACATGGAGTCCTTTATATAGCCTTGTAGGAGGGCCCAACAGGTTCGAATCCAAACGAAAGGTTGCAACCTTTCGACCCAACTATTGCAACCTTTGGTCGGCCAACTGGTTCGCAACCTTTGGCAGTCCAACTGGTTCGCACCCGTTGGCTGTCTAATTGGTTCACGACTGTTGGCAATCCAACTGGTTCGCAACTGTTGGCGGAGCGGGTCCGGTCTGGTTTGGGAGCGGGTCTGGTTCGGATCATACCTTGAGTCCTGATTCAAAAAGAACCAGTCCAGGTAGGGAACCCGAACCCGAACCCGAGCCCGAGCCCGGGCCCGGGCCCGGGCCCGTGCCCGTGCCCGTGCCCGTGCCCGGCCCCGGCTCTGGCGCCGGCGCCGGCGCCGGCGGCTGCCGGCGCGCGCGCGCGCGTGCACGTACGTACGGCGGGCATAGTTCCCTCCTTTTCGCGCGCGAAAACTCCAAGTACCCAAAGGGCACGCCCTTTGTTCTCAATTTTCTCTATTTATACTACACAAGCTTCCATCCCACGGCCAATGTGGGACTAAATGCTTTTAGCTACCTTTAGTCCCCTTTTGGCTTTGAATTAGGCAATCTTTGGACTTGAATATCTCATTCATTCGAAGTCGGAATTGAACATGTGAATTTACCACGTTCATCCCCAATGGAAGGAGAACACACTCCAACCATCATCCAGTTGATTCCATCAACGGATCTCGCCATAATTCATCTCGAAGATTCATATATATATTCTTCAATTCCAACAATCCCCCACAATGAATGGAGATTCAAGGAATGACACACAAAGAGACTGACTCTATTGTGAAAGGTACTTGAGAAAAGAAACTGCATAAGGATAGGTGAACTAGGTCTTGAACCTTCCATAGCGAAAGCTTTATCGGACTTACTGGCTAATCAGTAAACTAGGTCTTGAACTGTTAGCCGTTAGTGTAAGCCAAGTCAACAAGCTTCACACAGTAACTTTTCAAATCAACTTTGGTTCTCGGTTGTGTCCGTTTTGGCCCTGGACATTCTTGGTTTCAGAGAGTATCTTTAGGGAATAACAGCCTCCATAGAAATTCCCAAAGAGCCGACCCAACTCTATACTCACATAGGTGATGGACCTATTAAGAGTAGTCTACTCTACTCCACTTGTTTAGTAACAAGATATAGGCATCATTAAAAGCGTTAAGCTTATCCTTATCCCACTTGTAGAAAAGCACTTATGTGCACCATAGGAATGGATTGGAGTCAAGCTCCCAAGTGCTTACTTGCTGAGTCAATCATAACTAGTTTTTCCTCTTGAACTTAGTCGTGGGATCTCCAGTCGCTAAGTGAGGTTTCCATTAAGCTGACTCGGTAAGGTTAGGCTTTTAGACCCATTCCCCTCGATGCGCAGTTTATACGCTCTCCACTTAAACCTTTAGTAAGCGGATCCGCTAAATTATCCTTTGACGATACAAAGTCAATAGAGATAATTCCATTTGAGAGCAACTGCTTCACGTATTATGTCTACGACGAATATGTCTAGACTTACCGTTGTATATCACATTTTGTGCCCTAGATATAGCTGCTTGATTGTCGCAGTGTATACATATAGCGGGCACTGGCTTTTGCCATAACGGTATATCTTCTAAGAATTGTCGAAGCCATTCTGCTTCTTCTCCAGCCTTATCTAAGGCTATGAATTCCGATTCCATAGTGAAACGGGCAATACATGTTTGCTTAGAAGATTTCCAAGATACCGCTGCTCCTGCTAGAGTAAATACGTATCCGCTAGTTGATTTTGATTCCTCAGAATCTGCAATCCAATTAGCATCACTGTATCCTTCCAGTACAGGAGGATACTTTCCATATTTCAAGGCATATTCCTTGGTATGTGATACGTAACCCAATACTCGTAGTAGAGCGGTCCAATGTAGATCACTAGGATTACTAGTGTATCTACTTAACTTGCTTACAGCGTAAGCAATATCGGGTCTAGTGCAATTCATTAAATACATTAGACTTCCGATAATCTGAGAATACTCCAACTGGCGTATCCCAGTTCCTGTATTCTTATGAAGGTGGACGTGTGGGAGAAAAGGATTTGCATTCTCTTTTATCCCATGATCCTTGAATCTTTCTATCATCTTATCCACATAGTGAGATTGAGATAGACTGATTCCATCTGGTGTTCTAGTAATTTTAATTCCTAAAATTACATCAGCAACCCCCAGATCCTTCATATCAAAACTGTTGGATAACATTCTTTTAGTGGACTTAATAATCTCAATATTAGTCCCAAGTATCAACATGTCGTCTACATAAAGACAAACAATGATACATGCGTTTCCAACTGTTTTCGTGTAAACACACTTATCGCATTCATTGATAGTGAATCCATCTTTGATCATGACACTATCAAATTTCTCATGCCATTGTTTTGGAGCCTGCTTTAAACCATATAAGGATTTTACCAATTTACACACCTTGTGTTCTTGGTTCTTGACTATAAATCCTTCAGGTTGCTCCATATAAATCTCTTCATTTAATTCACCATTTAAGAATGCAGTCTTGACATCCATTTGATGGATATCTAAGTTGTGCAATACTGCAATCGCAATCAACATCCGAATGGACGTTATTCTTGTTACTGGTGAATAAGTATCGAAGTAGTCAAGTCCTTCTTTTTGTCGATAACTCTTGGCTACTAATCTAGCCTTGTACTTATCGATAGATCCATCGGGTTTTAATTTTCTTTTGAAAATCCACTTACACCCAATTGGTTTACTTCCAGGAGGCAAGTTTACCAATTCCCAAGTATGATTACTTAGTATGGATTCTATTTCGCTATTTATAGCTTCTTTCCACATTTGTGCTTCTGGGTTTGACATAGCCTCTTTAAATGTTTGAGGCTCGCTCTCAATAGCGTATGCTATGAAATCTGGACCAAAAGATTTTGAAATTCTAGATCTCTGACTTCTTCTTGGTTCAGTTTCCGCATTAACAATTGGTTCCTCGGGGCTTTCGTCCCTGAACGCCATCTCGTGTGTTCTTTTCCCAGAAGTCTTATCTGCTTCCCGTTTGTACGGAAAGATATCTTCAAAAAACACAACATCTCGAGATTCGATAATCATGTTTACATGAATATCAGGTATTTCTGATTTATGAACCAGAAATCTGTAGGCACTGCTATTTAAGGCATAGCCTATGAATATGCAGTCCATAGTTTTTACTCCCAACTTAGTCTTTTTGGGTAATGGTGCCAGCATCTTTGCAAGGCACCCTCACATTTTGAGGTAATGGTAGGAAGGTGTCCTTCCATGCCATAACTCGAATGGTATTAAACCAAGTTTCTTGTGGGGTACTCTATTTAGAATATGATTTGCAGTTAATAGAGCTTCCCCCCACAAGTTCTGCGGAGCTCCAGAACTTACGAGCATGGAATTAACCATCTCCTTCAAAGTTCTGCTCTTCCGTTCAGCAATTCCATTCTGCTGAGGAGTGTATGGTGCTGTAGTTTGATGTATTATACCAAAACTAACATAACTCACTAAAATCATTTGATTCATATTCTCCGCCTCTATCGGATTTTAGAATCTTGATTTTCTTGTTGAGTTGATTCTCAACTTCGGCTTTATATGTTGTAAACATATTTATTGCCTCATCCTTACTGTTTAAAAGATACACATAACAGTATCTTGTACAGTCATCGATAAAAGTAATGAAATACTTTTTACCGCCTCTAGTTGGCATAAACTTCAAGTCACATAGATCGCTATGAATTAACCCTAAAGGTTCTGTATTTCGATCTATTGAGTGAAATGAATTTTTAGCCAACTTGGCCTCAACACAAACCTCACACTTGCGAATTTCTTTCAAGTTGAGTTTAGGAATATATCCCAGATTAGACAAGTTTTTCAAAGACTTGTAATTTACATGCCCTAATCTAGCATGCCACAAAATAGGAGACTCAAGCAAATAAACAGAAGAATTTTCTTTATTTATAAGCTTCGGGTACAGATACACAGACTTTTTGTCTACCACTGCAACATTGTCTTTAAAAAGACCATCAACAAGATTCTTGTTTTGTTTGAGACGGCTGCGACATTCATTCGCCTTATGCCCCTCTTTGTTGCAGATGTAGCAAGTTCCCTTGAAGCGCATGTTCTTGCCTTCTTGGACCTTGCCTTTGTACCCCTGGGAAGTCTTCTTCCGCTTTAAGCCTTTGGAAGTAGACGCTTTCCCCTTTGAGTCTTCGATCACATTAGCTTTTGCTTCGTAGGAGTTCTTATTGCTCCTTTTCTCAGAGTTTCTGTTGTCCTCCTCGATTCGAAGCCTCACAATGAGATCTTCCAACTTCAACTCCTTTCGCTTATGCTTAAGGTAGTTCTTGAAATCTCTCCACGTAGGTGGGAGTTTCTCCACGATAGTAGCAACCTGAAAAGTTTCAGGTAGGATCATACCTTCAGCTTCTATCTCGTGCAAGATAAGTTGGAACTCTTACACCTGACTGATTACAGTCTTGCTGTCCACCATTTTGTACTCTAGAAATCGTCCTACGACGAACTTCTTGGTACCAGCATCTTCAGTCTTGTACTTCTTGTCAAGACTGGCCCATAACTTCTTTGCCGTTGTTATAGGACTGTAGACATTGTAAAGAGAGTCATCCAGTCCATTTAAAACATAATTTCGGCAAAGGAAGTCACATTGAGTCCATGCATCAGTTGCAGGCTCTGGTGGATCTTCCTCCAGGAATCTGGCCAGATGAAGAGTGGTCAAGTAGAATAGCATCTTCTGTTGCCACCTCTTGAATTCTGTGCCATCAAATTTTCCTGGCTTCTCCGGCTTCGGGTTAGGAAGTGGAGCAGGCATCAATGCTTGTAGCATGTTTGGTGCCTTGCTTGAACTATCTTGATTAGTATCAGACATCTTCTGCAAGTTCAAGCAGAACAGAAGTAAGAAACGATAATTGTCTTAAGATTGTTGGGTATCCTGCTTAACAAGAATCAATCTGACAACTAATCAAGATCACTGAGATATCAACAATCTAATTGGCCAGGTCGGCAAATATCAGGTGGGAGGTTTTCCGTTCAATAGAACGTTCCTTAATTAAGAACCACCTTTCAATTTCCTTCCTTGATTTAAGCACCAATTAGACTGAATCCAAGTCAGTCTCGATATACTGTAAAGTATATCCCCTGTATAAAGGACTTAATCCACTTATACAGTATCACTTAGACTGAATCTAAGTCAATCTCGATATACTGTAGAGTATATCCCCTGTATAAAGGACTTAATCCACTTATACAGTATTTGAAGTGAGGTACGCTTAGAGCGAATCTCCTTAAGACAATTACGTCCCCCGCACCGGTGCTAACGGGATAATGGACGCTGGTCTCCCAAGATACAACACTTCTTCACGGTATTTGGATAGCACTACCAAATCACCGTACGGTCGAACCGTAGTCAACCAGTACCTTCACAGGATCGTTGAAGCAGCGGTACAAGGACAAATTTCAAACGAATATTTGCCTTTACTCTTCTGGAGGAGCACCCACTGTTGAGGACGAAGGAAGGTTGAAGAATATCTTTCTTCAGAAGTACCAGATTCAGACAACAATTCTTATAAAAGAATATGTTGAATTTTCTGATTCCTCTTTCAGAACAATTTTGCAGAATCTCCGTTGGAAGTCGCTTCGGAAACCGAGTTACGGATTTCCCACTTCCCTTTTTGGAAGTCACTTCAGAACTCCACTTTCCAATTCAGAACGCAAAACTTAATTTGCAGTCCAGAATTCAGAGAGGGAGAAGAGAAGATTTTTTCACTTGGTGTTGTAGTTGTTGGTGTGTTTCAATTGAGAACATGGAGTCCTTTATATAGCCTTGTAGGAGGGCCCAACAGGTTCGAATCCAAACGAAAGGTTGCAACCTTTCGACCCAACCATTGCAACCTTTGGTCGGCCAACTGGTTCGCAACCTTTGGCAGTCCAACTGGTTCGCACCCGTTGGCTGTCTAATTGGTTCGCGACTGTTGGCAATCCAACTGGTTCGCAACTGTTGGCGGAGCGGGTCCGGTCTGGTTTGGGAGCGGGTCTGGTTCGGATCATACCTTGAGTCCTGATTCAAAAAGAACCAGTCCAGGTAGGGAACCCGAACCCGAACCCGAGCCCGAGCCCGGGCCCGGGCCCGTGCCCGTGCCCGTGCCCGGCCCCGGCGCCGGCGCCGGCCGGCCGCCGGCGCGCGCGCGTGCACGTACGTACGTGCGGGCATAGTTCCCTCCTTTTCGCGCGCGAAAACTC
This sequence comes from Agave tequilana, assembly GCA_038442645.1. Classification (NCBI taxonomy): domain Eukaryota; kingdom Viridiplantae; phylum Streptophyta; class Magnoliopsida; order Asparagales; family Asparagaceae; genus Agave; species Agave tequilana. The sequence goes on along the minus strand of JAVJIF010005246.1, from coordinate 50,257 downwards.
CAAGTACCCAAAGGGCACGCCCTTTGTTCTCAATTTTCTCTATTTATACTACACAAGCTTCCATCCCACGGCCAATGTGGGACTAAATGCTTTTAGCTACCTTTAGTCCCCTTTTGGCTTTGAATTAGGCAATCTTTGGACTTGAATATCTCATTCATTCGAAGTCGGAATTGAACATGTGAATTTACCACGTTCATCCCCAATGGAAGGAGAACACACTCCAACCATCATCCAGTTGATTCCATCAACGGATCTCGCCATAATTCATCTCGAAGATTCATATATATATTCTTCAATTCCAACACTCTCTACTTCAACTGCTCGCCGACAATGTTTCCGTCCTCAGAGCTCATCAAAAATTTCTCCTGTCCTGAAAGTAGTGCTACGAGTCGGTACCGCTCGTACTACAGCTTGCCGGGCGATGGTCCGCCACGGTCGCTGATCTGCCGAAGAACTGCAGCTCCGTCGTGCTGATTCCGATGTTGGATGAAGATGAAGTTCGTCTTTCGAAGGGCAGGAAGGATTTCTTGGGGGTTCTGCAGGGTGGATTCGGGTTGAATTGGTTGGTGGGTAGGGGATGGTGCGGGGGATGTGTGGAGTCGGGCGGGGCATGCGGGCGCGACCTGAACAGTACAGACAAGCCTACGTGCTTCTGCCCTGATGGCGGCATCACCGACGGAAAATGCGGTATGTACTACAATTTCTCTAATTTTTTTTAACGAATCTCTTGCGCTTCCTCTGGAGTTATCTTTGTGACTTATGTTTTGTTTGATTTACACCATGATTAACCAAGTTAGGTAATTTAGCTGCAAAAAACTTCTTAATTAGATAGCAAGAAAACTTCAAATGTAATCATGTCATGTTAGGCTCGTGTCAAACACATATATTAGATTTGATACTTTTATTTTCTTTCAATGTATTTTTTGTATGTCATATTGTATTGTTTTCGTGTTCATACAACATAACTTCTGTTGGATCTCTGCTTAACAGGAATCAATCTGACAACTAATCAAGATCACTGAGATATCAACAACCTAATTGGCCAGGTCGGCAAATATCAGGTGGGAGGTTTTCCGTTCAATAGAACGTTCTTTAATTTAAGAACCACCTTTCAATTTCCTTCCTTGGTTAAACACCAATTAGACTGAATCTAAATCAGTCCCGATATACTGTAAAGTATATCCCCTGTATAAAGGACTTAATCCACTTATACAGTATTTGGAGTGAGGTATGCTTAGAGCGAATCTCCTTAAGACAATTACGTCCCCCGCACTGGTGCTAACGGGATAATGGACGCTGGTCTCCCAAGATACAACACTCCTTCACGGTATTTGGATGGCACTACCAAATCACCGTACGGTCGAACCGTAATCAACCAGTACCTTCCACAGGATCGTTGAAGCAGCGGTACAAGGACAAATTTCGGATGAATATTTGCCTTTACTTTGGAGGAGCACCCACTGTTGAGGACGATGGAAGGTTGAAGAATATTCTTCTTCAGAAGTAGCAGATTCAGACAACAATTCTATAAAAGAATATGTTGAATTTTCTGATTCCTCTTTTAGAATGAATTTTTGCAGAATCTTCTTTGGAAGTCGCTTCGGAAACCGAGTTAAGGATTTCCCACTTCCCTTTTGGATGTCACTTCACTTCAGAACTCTACTTCCTAGTTCAGAACGCAGACTTGCTTCTGCTTCAGAACTTAGACAGAAAGAGAGAGAGAGAGAGAGAGTTGTTTGCTCTTGGTGTTGGTGTCTTCAATTGAGAGATCGGAGCGCTTTATATAGCGCTCCAGGAGGGCCAACGGGATCGAACCCAATGAAAGGTTGCACCCTTTCGACCCAGCAGTCGTGTCTGTTGGCAGCCCAACAGTCGGGAGCGGTCTGATGGCGGGCGGATTGGATCCGGAGCGGAGCGGGTCCGGTTCGGGTATGCTTACAATCCATACCCGCGAGACCCGATTCAAAAAGAATCAGGCCAGGTAGGGAACCCGAACCCAGACCCAGGCCCGAGCCCAGGCCCGGGCCCGGTACCGGCGCCGGCCGCCGCCGCCGCCGCCAGCGGCGGCGCGCGCGCGCGCACGCACACACGTGCGGGCGGGCATAGATCCCTCCCAATCGCGCGTGAAAACTCCAAGTACCCAAAGGGCACGCCCTTTGTTCTCAATTTTCTCTATTTATACACCACAAACTTCCATCCCATGGCCAATATGGGACTAAATGCTTTTAGCTACATTTAGTCCCGTTTTGGCTTTGAATTAGGCAATCTTTAGACTTGAATATCTCATTCATTCGAAGTCAGAATTGAACATGTGAATATACCACGTTCATCCCCAATGGAAGGAGAACACACTCCAACCATCATCCAATTGATTCAATCAATGGATCTCGCCATAGTTCAACTCAAAGATTCGCATTTATATTCTTCAATTCCAACAATCCCCCACAATGAATGGAGATTCAAGGAAATGACACACAAAGAGACTGACTCTATTGTGAAAGGTACTTGAGAAAAAAAACTGCATAATGATAGGTGAACTAGGTCTTGAACCTTCCATAGCGAAAGCTTTATCAGACTTACTGGCTAATCAGTGAACTAGGTCTTGAACTGTTAGCCGTTAGTGTAAGCCAAGTCAACAAGCTTCACACAGTGACTTTTCAAATTAACTTTGGTTCTCGGTTGTGTCCGTTTTGGCCCTGGACATTCTTGGTTTCAGAGAGTATCTTTAGGGAATAACAGCCTCCATAGAAATTCCCAAAGAGCCGACCCAACTCTATACTCACATAGGTGATGGACCTATTAAGAGTAGTCTACTCTACTCCACTTGTTTAGTAACAAGATATAGGCATCATTAAAAGCGTTAAGCTTATCCTTAATCCACTTGTAGAAAAGCACTTATGTGCACCTTAGGAATGGATTGGAGTCAAGCTCCCAAGTGCTTACTTGCTGAGTCAATCATAACTAGTTTTTCCTCTTGAACTTAGTCCGTGGGATCTCCAGTCGCTAAGTGAGGTTTTCATTAAGCTGACTCGGTAAGGTTAGGCTTTTAGACCCATTCCCCTTGATGCGCAATTTATACGCTCTCCACTTAAACCTTTAGTAAGCGGATCCGCTAAATTATTCTTTGACGATACAAAGTCAATAGAGATAATTCCATTTGAGAGCAACTGCTTCACGGTATTATGTCTACGACGAATATGTCTAAACTTACCGTTGTATATACATTTTGTGCCTAGATATAGCTGCTTGATTATCGCAGTGTATACATATAGCGGGCACTGACTTTTGCCATAATGGTATATCTTCTAAGAAGTGTCGAAGCCATTCTGCTTCTTCTCCAGCCTTATCTAAGGCTATGAATTCCGATTCCATAGTGGAACGGGCAATACATGTTTGCTTAGAAGACTTCCATGATACCGCTGCTCCTGCTAGAGTAAATACGTATCCGCTAGTTGATTTTGATTCCTCAGAATCTGCAATCCAATTAGCATCACTGTATCCTTCAAGTACAGGTGGATACTGTCCATATCTCAAGGCATATTCCTTGGTATGTGATACGTAACCCAATACTCATAGTAGAGCGGTCCAATGTAGATCACTAGGATTGCTAGTGTATCTACTTAACTTGCTTACAGCGTAAGCAATATCGGGTCTAGTGCAATTCATCAAATACATTAGACTTCTGATAATCTGAGAATACTCCAACTGGCGTATTCCAGTTCCTGTATTCTTATGAAGGTAGATGTGTGGGAGAAAAGGATTTGTATTTTTCTTTATCCCATGATCCTTGAATCTTTCTATCATCTTATCCACGTAGTGAGATTGAGATAGACTGATTCCATCTGGTGTTCTGGTGATTTTAATTCCTAAAATTACATCAGCAACCCCCAGATCCTTCATGTCAAAACTGTTGGATAACATTCGTTTAGTGGACTTAATAATCTCAATATTAGTCCCAAGTATCAACATATCGTCTACATAAAGACAAACAATGATACATGCATTTTCAACTATTTTAGTGTATACACACTTATCGCATTCATTGATAGTGAATCCATCTTTGATCATGACACTATCAAATTTCTCATGCCATTGTTTTGGAGCCTGCTTTAAACCGTATAAGGATTTTACCAATTTACACACCTTGTGTTCTTGGCCCTTGACTTTAAATCCATCAGGTTGCTCCATATATATCTCTTCATTTAATTCACCATTTAAGAATGCAGTCTTGACATCCATTTGATGGATATCTAAGTTATGCAATACTGCTATTGCAATCAACATCCGAATGGATGTTATTCTTGTTACTGGTGAATAAGTATCGAAGTAATCAAGTCCTTCTTTTTGTCGATAACCCTTGGCTACTAATCTAGCCTTGTACTTATCGATAGATCCATCGGGTTTTAATTTTCGTTTGAAAATCCACTTACACCCAATTGGTTTACTGCCCGGAGGCAAGTTTACCAATTCCCAAGTATGATTACTTAGTATGGATTCTATTTCGCTATTTATAGCTTCTTTCTACATTTGTGCTTCTGGGGTTGACATAGCCTCTTTAAATGTTTGAAGCTCGCTCTCAATAGCGTATGCTATGAAATCTGGACCAAAAGATTTTGAGATTCTAGATCTTTGACTTCTTCTTGATTCAATTTCTGCATTAACAATTGGTTCCTCGGGGCTTTCGTCCCTGAACGCCATCTCGTGTGTTCTTTTCCCAGAAGTCTTATCTGCTTCCCGTTTGTACGGAAAGATGTCTTCAAAGAACACAGCATCTCGAGATTCGATAATCATGTTTACATGAATATCTGGTATTTCTGATTTATAAACCAGAATTATGTAGGCACTACTATTCAAGGCATAGCCTATGAATATGCAGTCCATAGTTTTTGCTCCAACTTAGTCTTTTTAGGTAATGGTGCTAGCACCTTTGCTAGGCACCCTCACATTTTGAGGTAATGGTAGGAAGGTGTCCTTCCATGCCATAACTCGAATGGTATAAGACCAAGTTTCTTGTGGGGTACTCTATTTAGAATATAATTTGCAGTTAATAGAGCTTCCCCCCACAAGTTCTGCGGAGCTCCAGAACTTACGAGCATGGTATTAACCATCTCCTTCAAAGTTCTGTTCTTCCGTTCAGCAATTCCATTCTGCTGAGGAGTGTATGGTGCTGTAGTTTGATGGATTATACCAAAATTAGCACATAACTCATTAAAATCATTTGATTCATATTCTCCGCCTCTATCAGATTTTAGAATCTTGATTTTCTTGTTGAGTTGATTCTCAACTTCGGCTTTATATGTTATAAACATATTTATTGCCTCATCCTTATGTTTAAAAGATACACATAACAGTATCTTGTACAGTCATCGATAAAAGTAATAAAATACCTTTTACCGTCTCTAGTTGGCATAAACTTCAAGTCACACAGATCGCTATGAATTAACCCTAAAGGTTCTGTATTTCGATCAATTGAGTGAAATGAATTTTTCGCCAGCTTGGCCTCAACACAAATCTCACACTTGCGAATTTCTTCCAAGTTGAGTTTAGGAATATATCCCAGATTAGACAAGTTCTTCAAAGACTTGTAATTTACATGCCCTAATCTAGCATGCCACAAAATAGGAGACTCAAGCAAATAAACAGAAGAATTTCTTTTATTTATAAGCTTCGGGTACAAATACACAGACTTTTTATCTACCACTGCAACATTGGCTTTAAAAAGTCCATCAACAAGATAACCCTTTCCCACATACATCCCTCCCTTAGTAATTACAAATTTGTCGGATTCAAAAATCATTCTAAATCCTTTCTTACTAAGTATTGATCCGGAGATCAAATTCTTGCGGATGTATGGAACATGAAGCACATCGTTAAGAGCAAGCTCTTTCCCCGATGTCCACTTCAGGATGACCTTGCCCTTTCCTTCAACTTTGAGACGGCTGAATTTCCCATGAATAGTTGCTCATCTTGCTCTAATCTTGATATTCAGAGAATAATAATTTCTCAGAGCAGATGTGCCGAGTAGCCCCCGTGTCTACCCACCAATCCCTATTGTTGGTTGTCAGATTCACTTCTGACACCACAGCTGAAAGGCTTGGAGACTCATGGTTGATCAAATTTGCCTGTGGGTGGCTTTTCTTGTTCTTTTTGAGACGGCTGCGACATTCATTCGCCTTATGCCCTCTTTGATGCAGATGTAGCAGGTTCCTTGAAGTGCATGTTCTTACCTTCTTGGTCCTTGCCTTTGTACCCCTGGGAAGTCTTCTTCCGCTTTAAGCCTTTGGAAGTAGACGCTTTCCCCTTTGAGTCCTCGATCACATTTGCTTTTGCTTCGTAGGAGTTCTTGCTACTCCTTTTCTCGGACTTGCGGTTGTCCTCCTCGATACGAAGTCTCACAATGAGATCTTTCAACTTTAACTCCTTTCGCTTGTGCTTCAGGTAGTTCTTGAAATCTCTCCACGCAGGTGGGAGTTTCTCCACGATAGTAGCAACCTGAAAAGTTTCAGGTAGGATCATACCTTCGGCTTCTATCTCGTGCAAGATAAGTTGGAACTCTTGCACCTGACTGATTACAGTCTTGCTGTCCACCATTTTGTACTCTAGAAATCGTCCTACGACGAACTTCTTGGTACCAGCATCCTCAGTCTTGTACTTCTTGTCAAGACTGGCCCATAACTTCTTTGCCGTTGTGATAGGACTGTAGACATTGTAAAGAGAGTCATCCAGTCCATTTAAAATATAATTTCGGCAAAGGAAGTCACATTGAGTCCATGCATCAGTTGCAGGCTCTGGTGGATCTTCTTGCAGGAATCTGGCCAGATGAAGAGTGGTCAAGTAGAAGAGCATCTTCTATTGCCACCTCTTGAATTCTGTGCCATCAAATTTTCCTGGCTTCTCCGGCTTCGGGTTAGGAAGTGGAGTAGGCATCAAAACTTGCATGTTTGGTGCCTTGCTTGAGCTATCTTGATTAGTCTCAGACATTTTCTGCAAGTTCAAGCAGAACAGAAGTAAGAAACTTCAATATTAATTGTCTTAAGATTGTTGGATCTCTGCTTAACAGGAATCAATCTGACAACTAATCAAGATCACTGAGATATCAACAATCTAATTGGCCAGGTCAGCAAATATCAGGTGGGAGGTTTTCCGTTCAATAGAACGTTCCTTAATTTAAGAACCACCTTTCAATTTCCTTCCTTGGTTAAACACCAATTAGACTGAATCTAAATCAGTCTCGATATACTGTAAAGTATATCCCCTGTATAAAGGACTTAATCCACTTATACAGTATTTGGAGTGAGGTACGCTTAGAGCGAATCTCCTTAAGACAATTACGTCCCCCGCACTGGTGCTAACGGGATAATGGACGCTGGTCTCCCAAGATACAACACTCCTTCACGGTATTTGGATGGCACTACCAAATCACCGTACGGTCGAACCGTAGTCAATCAGTACCTTCCACAGGATCGTTGAAGCAGCGGTACAAGGACAAATTTCGGATGAATATTTGCCTTTACTTTGGAGGAGCACCCACTGTTGAGGACGATGGAAGGTTGAAGAATATTCTTCTTCAGAAGTAGCAGATTCAGACAACAATTCTATAAAAGAATATGTTGAATTTTCTGATTCCTCTTTCAGAATGAATTTTTGCAGAATCTTCTTTGGAAGTCGCTTCGGAAACCGAGTTACGGATTTCCCACTTCCCTTTTGGAAGTCACTTCACTTCAGAACTCTACTTCCTAGTTCAGAACGCAGACTTGCTTCTGCTTCAGAACTTAGACAGAAAGAGAGAGAGAGAGAGAGAGAGTTGTTTGCTCTTGGTGTTGGTGTCTTCAATTGAGAGATCGGAGCGCTTTATATAGCGCTCCAGGAGGGGCCAACGGGTTCGAACCCAATGAAAGGTTGCACCCTTTCGACCCAGCAGTCGTGTCTGTTGGCAGCCCAACAGTCGCGGAGCGGTCTGATGGCGGGCGGATTGGATCCGGAGCGGAGCGGGTCCGGTTCGGGTAGCAGAACGGGTATGCTTGCAATCCATACCCGCGAGACCCGATTCAAAAAGAATTAGGCCAGGTAGGGAACCCGAACCCGAACCCAGGCCCGAGCCCGAGCCCGAGCCCAGACCGGCACCAGCACCGGCACCGGCACCGGCACCGGCGCTGGCCGGCCGCCGCCGCCGCCATCGGCGGCGCGCGCACGCACACACGTGCGTGCGGGCGGGCATAGATCCCTCCCAATCGCGCGTGAAAACTCCAAGTACCCAAAGGGCACGCCCTTTGTTCTCAATTTTCTCTATTTATACACCACAAACTTCCATCCCATGGCCAATGTGGGACTAAATGCTTTTAGCTACCTTTAGTCCCGTTTTGGCTTTGAATTAGGCAATCTTTAGACTTGAATATCTCATTCATTCGAAGTCGGAATTGAACATGTGAATATACCACGTTCATCCCCAATGGAAGGAGAACACAGTCCAACCATCATCCAATTAATTCGATCAATGGATCTCGCCATAATTCAACTCAAAGATTCGCATTTATATTCTTCAATTCCAACAAACTTCTTTGTGTTCTTGACAAGTTTGGGAGACTTTGGTGTGGTTTAGAGACCTTGGAAGCTATGGGAGCCAATTCCTTTCCCTTTCATTTATAGGATACAATGGTAGAAGTAGTTGTGTCATTCGCTGTCACGTCCCCAAGTCACGGGGATGGAGAGGGGGAGGGAGGAAGAGTGGTTGCCTCTGGTCCAACACCTCTCTCCATCCCGGCCCTAAGAATGCCCAAGGTTGGGTCGAGTAGGAAGCCTGGCAACTACGATAAATGTCAACTTACGAGTGAGGCCTGGCTCTAAAAGTGGGGGAGTGGGTTGTGGGAATCTCAAGTTCAATTTCGACTACGGCCTATGTATCAAAAACGCAAAAAAGATAAATGTTGACCAGTGCTTCATTAATAAGCTGCTAACGACAATGAGCGACTTTGCGTTATAACACGTTCTGAACAAAGAGCAACTACATCTCTAATCTTTAATGACAATGCACAAATGATCAATAATTTATGGCTGATTACAGTTGCCTTCAATACTTGCATATCTCATTTCCTCATATCTTCTAACTATTGATGATCTATCACCGATCAAACAACTAAGAAACACTGAGTTGAAGACTTGATAGCGGAAACGAAAACGTAGAAGATCTACTACTAGCAATCAATTGAAACTAAATCACACACAACCAAAGAACACAAGATTTAACGTGGTTCGGTAATGCGCACACGTCCACGGGGAGGAGGGAAGAAATCTTTATTGAAAAATAAGAAGAAAATACAAGAGTTATAAGAATATCTCTCTCTCTTCTCTCATAACTCTCAATGGTGAAAATCTGAATTCTTGACACACCTTCAAAGGGCCACCCTCAATGATTTATATACGCACCTAGGATGATCCTTGTCATTCACAAACTCTAATAAACAAATCAGCATCGCCTCAGAAAAATAGGAAACTAGTATCCAAATCAAAACAAAAAATAGAACCGTATTAGGAATCTGCTAGAACCTGTATTAATCGATTAGGGCAAATCATTAGTCGACTTATACCCAATATTAGTCGACTATACCCAGAATCTAGTCAACTACTGTAATGTAATTTGAGAATCTAACTTTCTGTTGCAGAACCTAGTGGACTATACCAAAGTATCAGTCGACTAGCTCATGACCTAGTCGACTAATAAGATCTATTAGTCGACAAATAACATGCACAATCCATGTACATATCCATGCTTGATTTGTTAAGCTTGTAACACCTCCATCTGAATCTGAATTCTTCTCTAATGAATATGAGGTACTCCAAATACTAAAAATTTCACCTTGACTCATGTTCATTGAGTCCTTTCATAGAAATTGTCCTCTGCTTTATTCACCTTGCTTTCTCCCCCTTTTGTGATTTCACAAGACTCCCTCCCAAGAGCATGTTCATCACTTTACTTTTGGAGAATCTTGATGAAGTTCAGAGATGCTATGAACTTCTCCATTGGGATGGTCTTCGTCATCATATCTACTGAATTCTTCTTCGTGATGATCTTTACCAAATCGATCACCTTATCATCCATGACCTATTGACGTATCTTGGGATATCTCACATCAATGTGCTTCGTCTGCTTATGATACATGTTTTTCTTAGCGAGATGAATCGCACTATGGCTGACGCAATGAACCTGAACTGAATCCTATATGATATTAAATGTCTCAACAATCCTCTCAACTACAACGCTTCCTTTGATGCCTCAACTACAGCTATGTACTCCACCTCTGTCGTTGAAGGAGCAACGGTATCTTGCAACTCTGCCTGCTAACTTATGACGCACTTAGCTATTGTGAACACATAGCCCGTCGTAGGTCTTCGCTGATCAAGATCTCCTACATAATCTGCATCAACATAGCCTTGTAGTACCTTAGGCTTTCTAATTGTTCGAAAGTCAAAAATAGAGGAGAAGAGTTCAGAACAAATCGTTCTGGTTGAGATGTTTATGTGCAAAGCCCTGGGATGTATTTAAGATTTATGTGCTCCCTCGAACTACCGTTGTAGCAAAGTAGGTATAACGAGTCGTATTCGCAGTAAGGGAATGCGATGGAAGCGTTTGTTCGGTTTTTAAAATCTTGTTTTTGAGAAAACGATGGTTCGTCTTTGTTCAAATAATAGAAAAAAAAGTAAAGAAAGAAGGTGTTGGAGTGATGGTTGTGAGAATTAAAGAAAACTAAAGATGCGAGATGAAAACGACGAATGAAGCATCGAGTTAAAGAAAACAAAAGAAAAGTAGTTTTATTTGAAAAAGAAAAGAGAAGAGATTTGAAGAAAGAAAACAAGTTGCTTTTGAAAAAAGAGTTTTGAAATTAGAGGAAAGACCATGGCTAACTAATCAACTTGTATACTACTAACTTACTAACTCTTTGGATGAAACATGATGTATGTAGATTCATTGGCAAGATATACTCCTTGGTTCTTCACACCTAAAAGATAGCTCAATGGTTGGAGTGACCTTCTCTTAGCTTGGTTGTGTAGCCTCCTTTGATCATGGGCTCTTAATTGGTGCACAGAATGGAGCATAAGAATTGTGATTCACATATTAACAATGCATAACAATAATGAGAAGTTCATTAGATCATCAAGGCCATTAGATAGAAAGCATAATAAGAAGCTTGCGTATAGGATTGTTAACATTTCAAAGTGAACCCATCTTCATGTTCTATCAAGGCACTTGCCAAAATGGCAAGGCACTAAAAAGAGGCACACATGAATCATTTGGGGAGAATCAACACAACTTCAACAAATTAGCACTCATCTTCATTGGGAAATCAAGAATACTTGCAAGAAATACAAGATCAAAATAGATGCATCCAATGAATCCTATGAGTTGTTCATCCAAGAGTTATTAGTTAGTAGTATTAGTGATTAGTTAGTCATGTTAGAAAGTTAGCTAGACATGAAATTAAAAAGTATGAAAGTAGAATGATTACACTACTTTGCATGAAAGAAAAGCTTGTAAAGAAAACAACCAGAAACTAGAGGAGAAAAAAGATGAAACTTTGTATTGATTTTCGCATTCAATTACAGAACTCTCACTCTCACTCTCTCTAATTTTTGGAACTAATAAAGAGAAATGAAAATTACAAAAGAGCTCTAAAGAAATTCCTAAAGAAATCCTAAATTTTTCTCTCACTAGCTAACTGTCACGAACTGAGGCACTGGGGTCTTTATATAGGCACTAAAATCCTAGGTCCCTTCTATCGCAGCCGTTGAAGGACGCGATGCATCAACGATCACATATTTGTCGCGAAATCGTGGCCAGAGCCACGTTTCCGCAGCAGAATCTTGGCCGTTGTGCTAGCGCCAGCTCTGACAGCTGGCTCTGTCCAGGTGTCCTGTAAAAGTTTCTAATTCCATGCGAATATGATCTGGTTCGTTACAGGTTTGGGCTTCTTGGATTAGGCTTTAAATAATACTTACTAAATCCCTTTTTAGGATTTTGGGCCTTCTTCTCCATTAAAATGTGGGCCTGAAAATACAGAGAAAATTAGTATTTTATTAACTAATAAATGGGAAATATGATGTAAATAATGCAAAAATGAATACTAATTACACCTCCATACCTAGCGAAATATGATGTAAATAATGCAAAAATGAATACTAATTACACCTCCATTCCTAGCCTTTTGCTCGTCCTCGAGCAAAATAAGTAAAGAAGAAAAAAAAACTAAACTAGAGTTATTATACCACTTTCGCAGGTGACGCGATTGCACTGAGTATATGCAATAAGTCGCTAAACTTCTAGGTTACCCCTAAAGGAGGAGTGTTATCTCCTGAGGGTTTTCAGCAGATTACACCCACAAAATCTATAAAAAAGGAAAAACAAATATTAGTGGTTTTGAAAACATATTTTGAAAGAAAGAAGGTTTTACGATCCATTTTTACAAAAATTAAGAGATCTTATGGTTTTAAGTTAACCTAAACTATTCCTTTCTAATTATAAGTCTCCACTCAAAGTTTTGTCTTCAATTAGGGTTAAGTGTCAAAAGTAGATTGATCATTAAATTTTGCATCAAGCCTACAATATATACACTTAAATATATGAGGAACTACTACTCAGACTATTATACCTTTATTTTTATTTTTATTATTATTTAATATAGACATATATACACTTATTATTTTTCTTATCTTCATTAGACTTTCTAATTTATTCATGTAACGAGCCTTGAACCGATGACTCTTAGGCCAGATGGTCTTAGGGCACCAGATGAGAATACATCCCTCGGGTTCAAGGACTCGAGTAAATAAGGCCACGAATGCTAAGGACTTAACTACCTTTAGGCGTGACCGATCATGCTTCCTAAGACACAATTAACCAAAATAATTGGTGATCAATTGATTATTTATTTATTTATATTTTTTCTTTTTTTATAAAGGTATTTAAGTATTTGTTTTAATCTCTTAAAATGAAAATGTATATAATAGTTAGGAAAAATTCAAGATCCAATTATCTTTCTACTCTTTCTTTCTTAACTTAAAAATCCAACAATTTTTTTTTATTTTAACTTAAAATATGAAATCTTATTTAGAGTTTTTCTAATTCCTAATATCAAGTTAATTTTTTAAAAATGGATCAAAAGAAAAAAAATTTAGAGGAAAAGAAATTTCCTTAAAAGAAAGAAAAATCTAAGGTGAATCCTAATAAAAGAAAGAAAATTCCTAAAAAAGAAAAGGAAAAAATCTAAAGGGAAAATCTTAGAAAAGAAAATAAAAGGAAAGAAAAATCTAATGTGAGTACCCTCCCTATAGGCTGTCTAAAAAATCATTGAAGACAAGTCTTCAAAAGCAGAGTCCCAAAACTCCAGACGCAGGGCTACTCATAGCTGTCACTGCAGCACCAAGGCGCGAGGGTCGAAACCGCGTCTCAGCCAGCACTGCAGCACCAAGGCGCATGGGTCGACACCCGCGTCTCAGTTGTAACCGTCCTGGTTATAGGGTCAATCACGGCCCACATAACGGGGAAAGTTAACCCCCATTATGGAGTGTTTTTAGGAGGCACGTTCGCCCCTGAAACCTCTATAAATAGCCCTGTTGCTATGGAGAAGGGGTCGGATTTTTTAGAGAGATCAGAGAAGAACTTGACTCGAGAGTTTCTACAGAGAGTCCAACTCTTCAACTGACTTGCTGCGTACAAGTTAATCCTTGCCTACAATCTCTTTGAGATTTTGGACGACAGAGCTGTGTTACTCCGTCCGCCAACCGAAGAGAAGATCCCCAGAAGTTCCTGACGTTCACCCGGTCAACGGAAAACAAGATTCACTTTCCACCGCCACTTGAAGAACCCAGCACTAAACAAAGGGGAGATTCAAGACTCAACATCTTCCCTCCCTTGTAGTCGGAGCATTAGTCTGTTGTAATCTTTCAACTGATTTAAGGAAACTTTACGCGAACCATTCTCCGTACCAAACAAGAGATGGCGACTCCGCTGGGGACTACTTTCGTTACTGACGAACAAGTTGTGGCACAAGGTGACGTCCTCTACAAAGGGAAAATGGTCGAATCACTCGTCGTAGAATTCGACCAGGCAAAGTATGAAGAGTTCCTCTCTTCCGGCTCCAAGAGCCCAAAGGCCCGCACCTACCGCAGGGTCTCTACGGGGACTTGTCCCGAAATCCGTTCTGAGCCTCTCTCAGAGGCAGCTGCTGTGAGGGATGTTGTGGTCAATCACGTCATGCGTGACACCAGCGCCAACGTCTCTCAGGAGACCCGCGTGGTCAAGTTCTCTCATGTCCAGCCAATCCATCCTCTTCCTCAGCACCAGGCCGTCGTTGGTTTCTCTCAACCCCCACGACGTAACCGGAACGCTGAGCACCGACAGAGGAGGCGTGTGCGTCAACTGCAAGTTGGAACAACTGATCGTCCAACTGAGGCAGGACGCAAAGTTCAAACCGGCGTCTCTGACACACCACATCTGGCATGTAAAATCCGTGTTTGGCAGCCCAAACGCGAGGCTCACCAAGTTGGCTCCTCTGAAGCCCCACTACCCATACGCCAAGGCGAAACTCGCGCACCTTGCCAAGTACAAGAGGCACGCGCCTCTAGGCATGGGGCCCAGCAGCCCTGTATCTCTCAAGCGTCTCTGCCCCGGCGCAATAATCAGCAACGCGATAGTCACGTCTCTTCTCAGCAAAGACGCCAGACGCGCGTCCTGAAGACGCGACGCAAGAGCTGCGTTCATGCGCCCGCGTCGCTAAACCCTGCGTCCCAACAGTACAGGGCAGGGAAGCTTCCCGCCCTCGACATTGCGAGGCTAATCTCTTTGATCCTCCTCCCATAGATCTGAGAGATTATTTAACCAAAAAGAGAAGTGCTAACCGGATCACTTCGTCATGTTGCTGCGAACGGCTTATCACAATGCTCTCCGAATGCCGTTGCGATTCAGGTGCAAACCAGCAGTCTCTAGTCAGACAGCTGACCCTGATTCCCCGATCAGCTAAAAGAAGTCGTTCCCATAGGAGGAGGGTCTTCTCTGACATTGAATATCCCGAGCTCACTGCAAACATGGCAAGCAGAAGTAAGGAAAACAACCTGCAATCAGCTCCGATGAGTCTGACACAGAACCGGAAGGAGTGTACCGACACACTCGCACCCGGACCGGGGCAATTCCCCCGATTGACTACAATGCTCTAATCCAGGGCATTGAGGTGAATGACTCGCATTCCGCTATTGCAGAGTCACAAGCTTCAAACTCTTCTATAGAGAAAGAGGCCTTTATATACATGACTAGCACTCCTGAGGAGACCGCCAGGCGCTTGGAGCAGCAAGCCCAGGTCCAGAAGGAACAATTCGAGATGATTCGCGCTCAGCAAGAATCTATTGACTCCCTCAAGCAGATGCTTGCACAATTGCTTGAAGACAAGAGGAAATCAACTAACAAAGCCTCTCTAAGAAGTCTAAAGGCAAACGAAAAAGAGGGGGAAAGCTCATCTTCTGTACACGTAGAGGAGGAAGAGCAACTTACTTCTGGTTCGTTTAAATCCTCGTCGCAGGAAAAGGATGACCGAGACCAGGGAAAGGTTCATTCTAAAAGAATGAATCAGTTGGAGCAACGTCTTGAGGCTCTTACCAACCGGAAAGGCCTCCAAGAAGCAGGAGTGGTCCGGTCATATCCGGCCGAGTGGGACCTGGTTCCATACCCGCCCAAGTTCAAGGCTCCAACCCTCCAAGCATTTGATGGGAAAGGTTCACCGAACCAATATATCTACAACTTTAAATCCCAAACAGGGAATGTGGTAGATAATGATGTCATTCTGGCACGCTTTTCATCGGCACCCTAAAAGGGCTTGCCTTTGAATGGTTCATGAAGCTCCCTGAGGGTTCCATCAAGAATTGGGGCGACTTGGAGAAGCTCTTCTTAACGCGCTTCTTTGAAGATGACTTGGAGGTTAACATGCCTACCCTTTTAGCCACCAAGCAGCGAAAGGGAGAGTCCGTTAAGTCTTTCGTAGAAAGATTTCGGAATGTAGCACTCCAAGCCAAAATGACCAGGTCACCCTGGTGGAAACATGCCGCCACAATCTCCAAACTTCGCTCCTTGCCCAAATAGGAGTTGCCGAAAGCCGCACCTGGAAGCAGTTGATCCAACAAGGTGAACAGGCTGAAGAAATCGTCGCTCGGGTCAGGGCAGAAGAAAACAAACCCAGACCTGAAAGGTCAACGAGGCGTGCGCCAGACACATCCCTCCAAGCCAAACGGAAGGATAACTTGGCAGCAGAGACCAAATCCCCTGTCAAACCTCAACCGGTCAAGGGAAGTGGCTCTTCAAGCCAACCACGTGCCAACAAGCAGTATTCCTTCAAGGATGAACATGTCGACTCGCTCTTCAAACTACTCAACAAGAGCAACCGACTGAAACTTCCTGAAGCTAGGCGCCCTGAAGAAGTCGGTAAAACCGATAATCCCAATTACTGCATGTATCACAGGATGTTGGGACACCCCACCAAGAGCTGTTATGTCTTCAAGGACATCCTTCAGGCTCTGATTAACGCGGAGGTATTAAAACTCCGTCCAGAGCAGGAGAAGGTGGCGGCCAATATGACGTCATTCCTCCAGTTTGGAAGGCAACCTCCAACACCCTCTGGAGTAGTCCCTGTCCCAAGAGGAGAGCTGAGAATGATCAACACAAACCCTCACCAACAGCAAGAGAAGGGCCTGGTACCCGTTTCCACACCTCAGGGAGAAGTCATGTGAGTTCATCCCGACCTTGTGGATGGCCAGCAATGGACCACTGTGACCAGCAGGAAGTCCAAAGGCAAAGCTAAGGCTTCATCCTGTAATGTGGTATGTGCCTCTTCTCGGGAAGCGGAGACTGATGTTCCCTCACTGACCGATTCAGAAGGGGAGACGATAGCTCTAGCTACAGAACCCAGTCAACTGGTGGCGAAAACCCATTCAGGGCAGTCATATTTG
Organism: Agave tequilana; assembly: GCA_038442645.1. Lineage (NCBI taxonomy): Eukaryota > Viridiplantae > Streptophyta > Magnoliopsida > Asparagales > Asparagaceae > Agave > Agave tequilana. The sequence continues at coordinate 33,274 of JAVJIF010005246.1, read as the reverse complement.
AAAAAGTATGACAAAATGGCGGTAACTCCTCCAAGACCCGCTGCAGAGTTAGCCAAGCCCTCCACAAAGCAACATATGGAGAAACGGAAAGAGCTTCGGTTTTTCAGAGTTCTTTCGAAAGACATAGCGAAAGGATCCACAACACCTTACCGCTTTGATGTCCTGACTCAACTGGCCAACATCCCGGCCGGATTACTCTTTATGAGCTTCTTAGGCTATCGAAGTCGACCAGAGAAGCTCTACAAGAGGCCTTGGCTAATGCTGAGGTTTTCATGACCCAGGTGCCGATCGGACCAAAGGAGGAAGATGTAGAGGACTGCCTCCATACCTCCCAAAATGTTCCCTGCATCACCTTCACGGCAGATGATATGCAAGTCAAAGGGAAACATGATCGACCCCTTTACTTCGCAGGGTATATTGGATCATCTGAGGTGAACCGCATCCAGGTAGATCCTGGGTCTGCATTGAGCATTATGCCTCGCCGAGTCATGCAACATCTATGGATTCCTACTCACCGTTTGAGCGCCATCCAGACTACTATTTATGGGTTCATTGCCAATAGTACCCGTCTAATGGGGAAGGTCAAGCTCAAATGCCAGATTGGGGACCTAAGGTCAGAGGTGACATGCTACGTCATAGATGCTGACACCTCCTACAATTTGCTGTTGGGACGACCATGGATTCATCGCAATTCTATCGTTCCCTCTACTCTCCACCAAGTCATGAAATACATCGACGGAGTGAAAAGGTGCGAACGTTGATTGCCAAAAGGCATCCATTCAAGGGAGTTGAGAATTATTTCACAGATTCTCTCCTATATCAGTAATCTGTGGAAGCAGATGAAATTCCGCAACCAGAGGAGCCCGACTCTGGTAATGAAGCCGACACCGAGTAGGAAAAAGAAGAGTGCATGTGGGAACTAGACCCACTTGTAACGGGTATTAATAAGCTCGATGTTGATAGTACCTCCGATGATGTAGGCGGATGGTATATTAATGAAGACTTAGATCTGACGTATTTCTCTGTGTTTGCTTCTGATTCAGTGCCGTCAGACACTAGTACCGAAGTCGATGACGATCTCTGGTCGGCAATGAATGCTTTGACATCATTGCATATACCGGTGAAATCGTCCTTCGAAACATGTCAAGATGTTGGTAGTGCGCAAGAATCCATATTCATGGTTCCAGCAAGACGGAAAGGCCAAAGACCAATTCTTCGGACGAATTGAATTCGAATCGATGACCCGTGAAGAATCAGAAGGCGAGCAAGAATCCCCTTAGTTCGGTCATTATGAGCCAAAGGCACTCAGAATGATGAAAAGCATGGGGTATGATCTAACAAGTAGACCAGGGTTGAACTTCAGCAAAGGAAGGAGAACGCTACTTCGATCTTTTGTGCTGAAAGGGGAAACCCCTGATTATTATTATCGGACTCGCAGGGGGTGGGCTATGTATCAACTCCGATCCCATCAGCTTCTGAGTCTGAAGAGTCATTATGCCATGATTACTCATCGGGCACGTCATCGTGGGAGTCAGATGTTAGTGTCGGCAACATCTTCGGAGAACTTTCAGTGAATATGGTTTCAACAAGCCACCTGGAAGACGGAGATGAAGAAATGATCCAATCTGATACAGATCCTTGGATCAAACACTTAAACAATCTTTGGGATACCCGCTTCGAACAGCGTGAGCCACCCACAGAAGATAAGGTTGTTCAGATCAATCTAGGAGATAAGGCTAATCCTAAGCCCATTTTCATAAGTGACGACCTGTCACCTTCTGAGAAAAAGCATCTAATATCTCTTGTACAAGAATATATAGACGTCTTCGCCTGAAATTACAAGGATATGCCTGGACTTGATCCTCGAGTGGCTATGCACCGCCTCAACATTAATACGGACAAAAAGCCCGTCAAGCAACAATAACGACGGTTCCGTCCAGAAATAATAGAAGCAATTCAATCAGAAGTCAGAAAGCTTATAGACTCTGGCTTCATTAGGGAAGAACAACATCCTAATTGGGTAGCCAATATCGTCCCCGTTGTTAAAAAGAACGGAAAGATTCGAATCTGCATCGATTTTCGTGATCTAAACGAGGCTTGTCCCAAGGATGAATTCCCACTGCCAATCACAGATGTCATGATTGACAACACATGTGGATTCGAGCGAATGTCCTTCATGGATGGATTCTCAGGATATAATCAAATCAAAATGTATCCTGATGACGAAAAACATACCTCTTTCAGGATACCACTGGGGGTATACTGTTACACCGTCATGCCCTTCGGACTGAAGAATGCAGGGGCAACATATCAAAGGGCAATGAATGCCATTTTCCATCAGCATATGCGCAAAACGGTGGAATGCTATGTTGACGACATCGCAGTAAAAAGCCGCACTAAAGGTGATCATATGACTGATCTAAAGATTGTCTTCGACATCATGCGGGCCCATCAATTGAAGATGAACCCCACCAAGTCCTTCCTGGGGGTGGCCAGTGGAAAATTTCTAGGGTTTGTAGTGACCTCTACAGGGATTCATTTGGACCCAGAAAAGGTTCGCGCTATCCAGGAGATGCGACCTCCGAGAAACCTCAAAGAGCTCAGGGGATTGCAAGGACGATTGGCGTACATCCGAAAGTTTATCTCAAATCTCTCCGGAAGATGCCAACCCTTTTCCAAATTAATGAAGAAAGGGTTTCGTTCATTTGGGACAGCGCTTGCCAGCAAGCATTTGAGGAAATTAAACAGTACCTCACACAACCGCCAGTCCTTACAGCTCCGGTGTCTGGAAAACCTTTCCTGATATACGTCCGAGCGATGGATCATTCTTTAGGAGCTCTACTAGCTCAGAATGATGATCAAGGACGAGAGCAAGCAATTACTATTTAGTAGAATGATGATCGGAGCCGAGCATCGGTACAACCCGATCGAGAAGGTATGTTTGGCATTGGTGTTTGCTATTCAGAAAATGCGACACTATTTGGTAGGCCAAACTATAAACGTCATATCAAAAGTTAACCCTCTGAGGTTACTTATGACAAAGCCTTCATCGTTAAATGGCCGATTGGCAAAAATGGGCCATATTGCTATCCCAATATGAAATGCACTTTTTCCACAAAAAGCTGTGAAGGGACAAGCGGTGGCAGATTTCCTGGCTGAGCATCCAGACCCGAGGGCAGCCAAACTTTACGAGGATCTCCCAGACGAGGTCGCTGAAGCCTGCCAGACTCAGACATCTTTTGAAGGACAAGTATGGCAACTTTTCTTTGACGGTGCATCTAGAACAAGCCCAAAGGACACATAGTGGCAGGAGTAGGAGTAGTACTCATCTCCCCACAGAACTATGTGATTCCTCGAGCTGTCTCATTAACCGAGCCTTGTTCCAACAATGTGGCGGAGTATAATGCTCTTTTGATTGGGATGCAACTCGCCGATGAGATTGGCGTTAAAAATCTCGAGGCATATGGTGACTCCAAACTCATCGTCAGCCAAGTTCGCGGGGAGTACGAGTCAGACATAAAGACCTAGTACCCTATTACAACGCAACTGTCCACATAGCTGAAAGGTTCACCAACTTTTACATTGACCATGTGCCACGCAAGCAAAATGCGCATGCAGATGCACTGGCGTCCTCTCGCTGCCTCTTTAGTTCTTCCAGCTGGAGCGGTAGAGAAAATATTTGTCCACAGCCATGACCTGTATTGCCCGAGACTTGCTCTTGAGGACTACCAGGAGCCAACAGGAAATCGTCAAGCAAAGAAGAAGCTTGAGTCATCAACGGTCCAGGGCCTAGAGACTGGCGATTCCCCTATATCGACTATGTCTTATATGGCATCCTGCCTGAGGACACCAAAGAAGCGGCTACCATTCGAAGGAAAGCCCCAAATTCTACTATAATGCGATTACGCGAACATTGTATCGTCGATCGCATGACGGGATCTTGCTCCGCTGCCTTTCGCCAAAGGAGGCACAGGAAATATTGAAAGAAGCCCATGACGGTACCTGTGGAGCCCATCAACCTGGCCCAAAACTGGCATATCGACTCCAAAGGTTGGGATATTATTGGCCCAAGATGATTGCTGACGCCATCACTTATGCCAAAAGATGTCACGCCTGCTAAGTGCATGGCAATTTCATCCATCAAGTACCAGGGTACCTTCACTCTACGACTCTACTTGGCCATTTGAAATGTGGGGGATGGATGTAGTTGGCCCTATCAGCCCACATCGTCAAGGGACATCGGTTTATTTTGGCCATAAACCGATTATTTCTCCAAATGGGCTGAGGCCATCCCTTTGAAGGAGGTGAAGTCATCCGACGTGATCAAATTCGTCAAACATCATGTCATTTACCGTTTTGGTGTACCTCGGTGAATCGTCCACGACAATGGACCCCATGTAGGCTGTCCAAAAGTTACTGGAGGACAAGCTATGAAAAGCAAAGTTTCAAGCTCTAGACGCGAGGGACTATCACCCGCGTCTCAGCGTCAAGGCGCGTTGGCTCGACACCCGCGTCTCAGCATCAAGGCGCGTTGGCTCGACACCCGCGTCTCAGCATCAAGGCGCGTTGGCTCGACACCCGCGTCTCAGCATCAAGGCGGGATCGACACCCGCGTCTCAGCATCAAGGCGCGTTGGCTCGACACCCGTGTCTCAACATCAAGGCGCGTCGGCTCGACACCCGCGTCTCAGCATCAAGGCGCGTCGGCTTGAAACCCGCGTCTCAGTTATAACCGCCTTGGTTAAGGGACCAATCACTGCCCACACGTAAGGGAAATCAGCCCCATCGTGGCATGTCTTTAGCAGGCACGTGGGTTAGTTACCGCCCATGTAGCGGGGAAGTTGGCCCTCATTGTGGAGCGTTTTCAGGGGGCACGTTCACCCCTGGACCTCTATAAATAGCCTTGTTTGCATCAACAGGGAGAGATCGGAGAGAATCAATCCGAAATCGAGAAATCGGCAATCGGCAATCAGAAGGAGAGAAGAAGCAGATCAACTCTTCAGCAAGTTCGCTGCGTACGAGCTAGCCTTCGCCTACCTTCTCTTTTAGAGTTTTGGTAGACGGAGCTGTGTCACTCTTTCTACCGGCCGAAGAGGAGATCCCTGAAGGACGGTCATCTGGTCAACAGAGAACAAGATTCACTCTCCATCGCCACACGAAGAACCCAGCCTTAAACAAAGGGGGAATTCAAGATTCAATATTCTCCCTCCCTTGTAACCGGAAGGAACAGTTCTTGTTGTAATCTTTTTCATTTGATTCAAGGAAAACTTTTACGGCAATTCACTGTCTCCCTCTTTCCCGGGTCATACAAGAGATGGCGACTCCGCTGGGGACAACGTTTGTCACTGAGGAGCAAATAGTGGCGCAAGATGACGTCCACTATAAGGGGAAGATGGTCGAATCGCTCGTTGTCGAGTTCGACCAGGCGAAGTACGAAGAGTTTCTCTCTTCCGGCTCCAAGAGCCCAAAGACCCGCGTCTGCCGCCGGGTCTCGACGGGGAATGGCCTCGAGGCCCAATCCGTGGCTTTCTCGAGCTCCCCTGCTGCCGACTGTGCCAAGCAAGGTACCCGCGCCAACGCCTCTCAGAAGGCCCGCGTGGTCCCAGGCACATCTGCCTTTGCGACCAACCGCGTCGCACAGAACACCCGCGTCAGTGTCTCTCAGGAGACCCGCGTGGTCAAAATCCCTGATGTTCAACATCAGGATGTTGTTGGTCTCTCTCCACCTCCTCGACGCAATCGAAACGCTGAGCGTCGACAGAGGAGACGTGCGCGTCAGCTGTAAGTTGGAACCGTTGGTTGTCCAACTGAGGCTGGACGCGACGTACAATCTCGCGCCTTGCCCGCACCGCGTCCAGTACGTGAAGTTCACGTTTGGCGTCCCAAACGCGAGATTCCTTCAGTTAGGTCCTCCGAGGACCAACTCATCAAACGCCAAGGTGAGACCTCTGCGCCTCGTCAAACGCAAGAGGCACGAGCCCATAGGCGTGGGGCCCAGCAGCCCATCCTTCTCAAGTGCCTCTGCCCAGACACACCAGGCAGCAACGCGAGACTCGCGTTTCATCTCAGCAGAGACGCCAGACGCGCGTTACACAGCCGCGTCGTGAGAACCGCGTCCCTGAAGCCTGCGTCCAGGCTGTGCAACACATGGATGCCTCCCGTCTTCGACGTTGCGAGGCTGATCTTTTCAATCCCCCTCCCATGAATTTGAGGGATTATCTGACGAAGAAAAGAAGTGCCAATCAGGCCACTTCATCGTGTTGCTGCCAACGGCTCATCCATATGCTCACTGAGTGCCGTTGCGGATCAGGCGTACCCCAGCAGTCTTTAGTCAGACAGCTGACCCTGATTCCTCCGTCAGCTAAAAGAAGACGTTCCCACAGAAGGAGAACCTTCTCTGACGTTGAGTACCCGGAGCTCACTGCGAATATGACAAGCAGGAGCAAGGGAAAACAACTTGCAGTCAGCTCAGACGACTCCGAGTCTGACTCTGAACCGGAAGGAGTGTATCGACACACTCGCACCCGGACTGGGGCCATTCCCCCAATTGACTATAATGCCTTAGCCCATGGCATTAATGATTCTCACTCCGCTGTAGCGGAATCAAGGGCTTCGAACTCTTCCGTCGAGAAGGAGACCTCCGCCTACATGACAGGCGCTCCTGAGGAGACGACTAAACATTTGGAGCAGATCCAGAAGGCACAAATGGATATGATTCTTGCTCAGCAGGAATCTATCAACTCCCTCAAGCAGGCGATTGCACAGCTGCTCGAAGACAGGAGGAGGTCCCCTCCTAAAAAGTCAAAGGGCAAAGGGAAAAGGGAGAAAGCTCATCTTCCGAACCTTCTGAGGAGACGCGGCGATCTACCTCCGGCTCGTCCAAATCCTCGTCGCAAGTAAAAGGCGACCAAGACCAGGGAAAGGCTCATGTTAAAAGAATGAATCAACTGGAGCGACGCCTCGAGGCCCTTGCCAATCGCAAAGACCTCCAAGAAGTAGGAGTGGTCCGGCCCTACCCTGCTGAATGGGACTTGGTTCCGTACCCGCCCAAGTTCAAAGCTCCAACTCTTCAAGCCTTTGATGGGAAGGGGTCACCCAACCAGCACATTTACTACTTCAAATCCCAAACCGGAAATGTAATAGATAATGACGCCATCCTGGCACGCCTGTTCATCGGCACCCTGAAAGGGTTGGCCTTTGAATGGTTTATGAAGCTCCCAGAAGGTTCTATCAAGAACTGGGGCGATTTGGAGAAGCTCTTTTTAACACGCTTCTTCGAGGATGACTCCGAAGTCACAATGCCAACCCTTTTGGCTACCAAACAGCGAAAAGGGGAGTCCGTCAAATCTTTCGTGGAAAGATTTCGGAACATGGCACTCCGGTGTCCAAGCGGTATGACCCAGGCCACCCTGGTGGAAACATGCCGCCACAATCTCCAAACCTCGCTCCTTGCTCAAATAGGAGTTGCTGAAAGCCGCACCTGGAAGCAATTAGTCCAACAAGGTGAACAGGCTGAGGAGATTGTCGCCCGCGTCAGAGCGGAGGAAGGTAAGCCTAGGCCGGAAAGGTCGACAAGGCGTGCGCCAGATACATCCCTCCAAACAAAGCGGAAGGATAATTTGGCAACGGAGACCAAATCTCCCGCCAAACCTCAATCAGGCAAGGCGAGTGGCTCTTCAAGCCAGCCACACGCCAACAAGCAATATTCCTTCAAGGAAGAACATGTCGATTCGCTCTTTAAACTACTCAACAAGAGCAACCGACTGAAGCTCCCTGAAGCTCGACGCCCAGAGGAGGTCGGCAAGACCGACAATCCCAACTACTACATGTATCACAGGATGTTGGGACACCCCACCAAAAGCTGCTACGTCTTCAAGGACATCCTTCAGGCTCTGATTGACGCGGAGGTGTTAAAGCTCCAACCAGAGCAGAAGAAGGTGACGGCTAATGTGACGTCGGTTCTCCATTTCGGGAGACAACCTCCAACGCCTGCGGGGGTGACTCCTGTTCCGAAGGAGTGCTGAGAGTGGTCAACACAGACCCTCACCAGCAGCATGAGAAAGGCTTGGTACCCGTTCCTACACCTCAAGGGGAAATCATGTGGGTCCACCCTGACCTTGTCAATGAGCAGCAATGGACTACTGTGACCAACAGGAAATCCAAAGGCAAGGCAAAAGCCTCATCCTGCAATGTAGTGGGTGCCTCCTCTCGGGAAGCGGAGACTGATATCCCTTCACTGACCGACTCAGAGGAGGAAACGATAGTCTTGGCCGCAGAGCCCAACCAACCGATGGCGGGAACCCGTTCAGGACAGGCGTACTTGAAACAGTACGACGAGACGGCGATAGCCCCTCCACAACCAACTGCGGAGCCAGTCAGGCCCTCCACAAAGCCACCTGTAGAAAAGCAGAAGGGGACTCGATTTTCTCGAGCCCTTCAAAAGGGCATCGCGGAAGGATCTACGGCACCTTACCGCTTTGATGTCCTGGCTCAGTTGGCCAACATTCCGGCACGCATTACCTTGTATGAACTTCTTAGACTATCAAAGTCGATCAGGGAAGCTCTGCAAGAAGCTCTGGCAAATGCTGAGGTCTTCATGACCCAGGTGCCGAAGGAGGAAGATGTAGAGGATTGCCTCCACACCTCCCAGAATGCCCCCTGCATCACCTTCACGGCAGATGATATGCAGGTGAAAGGGAAGCATGATCGACCCCTGTACTTCACAGGGTATATTGGATCGTCCGAGGTAAACCGCATCCAGGTAGATCCAGGGTCCGCGTTGAGCATCATGCCTCGCCGGGTCATGCAACATCTCGGCATTCCTACCCATCGTTTGAGCCCCACCCAGACAACTATCTATAGGTTCAATGCCAACCAGACCCGTCCGATGGGGAAGATTAAGCTCAAGTGTCAGATTGGAAGTCTCAAGTCGGAAGTGACATGCTACATCATCGACGCCGACACTTCCTACAATCTATTGCTGGGACGACCGTGGATCCACCGCAACTCCATCGTTCCCTCCACTCTCCACCAAGTCATGAAGTACATTGACGGGAGTGGAAATGTGCAGACGTTGATCGCCGAAAGACATCCGTTCAAAGGGGTCGAGAATTATTTCACCGACTCTTTGCTGTACCAAGATCCGGTGGAGACAGATGAAGCCCCACAACTAGAGGAGCCAGACTCTGGTAATGAGGCTGACACTGAGCCTGAGAAAGAAGAGTGCCTGTGGGAGTTAGAACCACTTGTAACGGGCACTAATAAAACCGATGTCGATAATACCACCGATGATGTAGGCGGTTGGTATATTAATGAAGATTTAGATTTTGCGTATTTTTCTGTGTGTGTTTCTGATTAAATACCATCAGATATTAGCACCGATATAGATGACGATCTCTGGTCGGCAATGGGTGCCTTAACATCATTGCATGTACCAGTGAAATCATCCTTCGAGACATACCAAGACAATGGTAATGCGCAAGAATCTATATTTATGGTTCCAGCAAGACGGAAAGGCCAAAAACTAATTCTTTTTGGGCGAATCTCGTCTGAACCAACGCCCTGCAAAGAATCGGAAGGCGAGGAAGAATCCCCTCAGTTCGGTCATTACGAACCAAAAGCGCTCAAAATAATGAGATTCATGGGGTACGACCTGACCAACAAGCCCGGGTTGAACTTCGGCAAAGGAAGGAGGGCGTTGCTTCAATCCTTTGTGCCGAAAGGGAAAGCCCCGATTATTATCATCGGACACGCCGGGGGTTGGGCTATGTATCAACTCCGGTCCCATCAGCCTCCGATTCTCAAGAATCGTCGAGCAACGATTACTCTTCAGACACATCATTTGGGAGTCAGATGTCAGTGTCGGCAACATCTTCAAGGAACTTTCAGTGAACATGATTTCGGCAAGCCGCCTGGAAGATGGAAATGAAGAAATGATCCAATCCGATACAGATCCTTGGATCAAACATTTAAATGCTCTTTGGGATACCCGCTTTGAACAGCGCGAGCCACACCACAGAAGACAAGGTTGTTCAGATCAACCTAGGAGATGAGGCTAACCCTAAGCCATCTTCATAAGTGACGGCCTGTCACCTTCGGAGAAGAAAGATCTAATATCTCTGTACAAGAGTATATAGACGTCTTCGCCTGGATTACGAGGACATGCCTGGACTTGATCCTCAAGTGGCTATGCACCGCCTCAACGTCAATCCGGACGCAAAACCTGTCAAACAACAGCAGCGACGGTTCCGTCCAGAGATAATGGAGGCAATTCAATCAGAAGTCAGAAAACTTATTGATTCTGGCTTCATCAGGGAAGAACAACATCCCGACTGGGTAGCCAACATCGTCCCGTCGCCAAGAAGAACGGGAAGATCCGGATCTGCATCGACTTCCGTGATCTAAACGAGGCTTGTCCCAAAGACGAATTTCCATTGCCAATCACAGATGTCATGATTGACAATACTTGTGGATTCGAACGAATGTCCTTCATGGATGGATTCTCAGGATACAATCAAATCAAAATGTATCCTGATGACGAAAAGCATACTTCCTTCAGAACTCCTCTAGGGGTATATTGCTACACCGTCATGCCCTTCGGACTGAAAAAACGCAGGGGCAACATACCAAAGGGCCATGAACGCCATTTTCCATCAGCAAATGCGCAAAACGGTGGAATGTTATGTTGATGACATCGCGGTAAAAAGCCCCACTAAAGGTGATCACATAGCGGACCTGAAGGTGGTCTTCGACATCATGCGGGCTCATCAATTGAAGATGAATCCCACAAAATCCTTCCTGGGGGTGGCCAGTGGAAAATTCTTAGGATTTGTTGTAACATCCACCGGAATTCATTTGGACCCGGAAAAGGTTCGCGCTATCCAGGAGATGCAACCTCCGAGAAATCTCAAAGAACTCAGAGGATTGCAAGGACGATTGGCGTACATCCGCAGGTTCATCTCAAATCTTTCCGGAAGATGTCAACCTTTCGCTAAGCTGATGAAGAAGGGTGTCTCATTCACTTGGGATAACGCTTGCCAACAAGCGTTCGAGGAAATCAAGCAATACCTCACTCAACTGCCAGTCTTGCAGCTCCAGTAGCCGGAAAGCCGTTCCTGGTGTACGTCCGGGCGATGGATCATTCTTTGGGAGCTCTACTAGCTCAGAATGACGATCAGGGACGTGAGCAAGCAATTTACTATCTAAGTAGAACAATGATCGAGCCGAACATCGGTATAACCCGATCGAGAAGGAATGTTTGGCACTAGTGTTCGCTATCCAGAAGATGCGACACTATCTGGTAGGCCAAACTATAAACGTCATATCAAAAATCAACCCCCTGAGGTTACTTATGACTAAACCTTCACCGCTAAATGGCCGACTGGCAAAATGGGCCATATTGCTCTCCCAATATGAGATGCGCTTTTTACCACAAAAGGCCATTAAGGGACAAGCAGTCGCGGATTTCCTACCTGAGCACCCAGATCCGAGGGCAGCCAAAGTCTACGAGGATCTCCCAGATGAAGTTGCTGAAGTCTGCCTGACTCAGACATCGTTCGAAAGTCAAGTCTGGCAACTTTTCTTCGACGGTGCATCAAGAACAAGCCCGAAGGGACACTTAGTAGCAGGGGTGGGGGTAGTACTCGTATATCCCCACAAAATTATGTGATTCCCGAGCTGTCTCATTAACTGAGCCTTGTTCCAACAATGTGCGGGAGTACAACGCTCTTTTGATTGGGATGCAATTCGCCGACGAGATTGGCGTTAAAAATCTCGAGGCATACGGCGACTCCAAGCTCATCGTCAGTCAAGTTCGCGGGGAGTACGAAGTCAGACATGAAGACTTAGTACCCTATTACAACGTGACTATCCGCAAGGCCGAGGGGTTACAAGCTTCTACATCGACCATGTACCGCGCAGGCAAAATGCGCACGCAGATGCACTCGCATCCCTGGCTGCCTCCTTAGCTCTTCCAGCTGGAGCAATGGAGAAGATATTCGTCTACAGCCACGACCTGTATTGCCCGAGAAATGCTCTCGAGGATTATCAGGAGTCAACGGGAGGTCGTCACCGCGAAGAAGCACTTGAAGCATCAACCGGTCCAGAGCTTAAAGACTGGCGATTCCCCTATATCGACTACGTCTTATACGACATCCTGCCTGAAGACACCAAAGAGGCGGCTGCCATTCGAAGGAAAGCCCCCAAATTCTATTATAATGCGATTACGCGAACATTGTATCGTCGATCGCATGACGGGATCTTGCTCCGGTGCCTCTCACCAAAGGAGGCTCAAGAGGTATTGAAAGAAGCCCACGACGGCATGTGTGGAGCCCATCAACCTGGCCCAAAACTGGCACATCGACTCCAAAGATTGGGTTACTACTGGCCCAAGATGATTGCCGATGCCGTCACTTATGCCAAGAGATGTCACGCCTGCCAAGTGCACGGCGATTTCATCCATCAAGCACCAGGGTACCTCCACTCTACGGCCTCTACCTGGCCATTTGAGATGTGGGGCATGGACGTGGTTGGTCCTATCAGCCCACCATCATCAAAAGGACATCGGTTCATTTGGCAATAACCGATTATTTCTCCAAATGGGCCGAAGCCATCCCTTTGAAGGAGGTCAAATCGTCGAACGTGATCAAATTCGTGAAACACCATGTTATTTACCGTTTCGGCGTACCTCGGCGAATTGTCCACGACAATGGGCCCCAGTTCATTAGCCAGGCTTTCCAGAGATTCTGTGCCAAGTTCAGAATCCAGAGTGTGTCCTCAACGGCATACTATCCTGCCGCTAATGGCCTCGCAGAAGCTTTCAACAAGACTATTGGCAAGCTTCTCAAAAAGTTCGTCTCGAAAAGTCAACGAGACTGGGACGACAATTGGGTGAATGCTTATGGGCTTACCGCACAACTGTGCGAACCCCAACTAAAGCTACGCCATTTTCTTTGGTCTATGGGTGCGAAGCCGTGCTCCCGCTAGAGATCCAAATTCCATCTCTACGCGTCGCCTTGACAGCGGAGATGACAACAGAGGAGAAGCATCGACAGCGACTCCAAGAACTGGAGGCCTTAGATGATAAGCGTCTGCAGGCCCAACAGCAAATCGAGCTCTACCAAGCTCGAATTACCAGAGCCTTCAACAAGAAAGTTAAAGTGCGAACTTTCAAGAAAGGCGATCTTGTCTTAGCCGTCAGAAGACCCATGGTAATGACGCACAAGACAAAAGGAAAATTTCAACCCAAATGGGAAGGACCATTTGTAGTAGAGTCAGTCTACTCAAATGGATCATATCGCCTCATAACCCTGAATGGCGATACACTTATGATGCCGATCAATGGCAGGTTCCTGAAGAATACTATCCTTAAATGGTATTCTCCCGTTGATCAAGTTAAAAATACACCTCTGATCAAAACAAGAAGAGCTTCTTCATCAATATCCGACGCCCCCGACGGCTAAGGATAGAAGAAAATGTGGCTTCTAAGTCCAACATAAGTCTTCGACAACTCATCATGCTGAGGGGAATAGCATGGCTAGCCCAACTCAAACGGTAGTTGGTAAAGGCACCTCAAACCCGTTGACACCTGAGGATTTGCTAAAAATCCTAAGGGACACGTTCCCATTTGATCCGACGCCTCCGACGGCTAAGGATAGAAGAAAATGTTGGCTTTTAAGTCCAACATAAGTCTTCGACAACTCATCATGCTGAGGGGAATAGCATGGCTAGCCCAACTCAAACGGTAGTTGGTAAAGGCACCTCAAATCCGTTGATAGCTGAGGGTTTGCTAAAAATCCTAAAGTGGACTTGGCTCCACTCTTTCCTCCAAAATCCCTACCAATTCTCATCCACAGAATGGTAGGTCTACAAAATACAACCATTACTAAGTTAACACTATACCTCTGGTAATGAAAACTTTTCAAATATTCCTTGTCGAGTACAAATTTTGCTTGTCAACTCTACACGGAGTATCAAATTTTCAAATCCGCCAAGTTAATACTACACCTCTGGCACTTCAAAATTTTCACTTGTCAATTCTCACCAATAGAATGACAGGTCCTCAAATTACTCTTACCATGAGTCAATCTTTGTCAAGTTAATATCACACCTCTGACAATTACTGTTAAAGTTTAACACCCACCTCTAAACAGTAATCAAGTTTCTGCCAGGTTTAATATTAACCTCTGACAGTCACTTTTCTTCAGACTTCCACATCGAAGCTGAAATGGATGATGCTAAGTTAACTCCACACCTCTAGCATCCAAGTCATTGCTAAGTTCAACAATACACCTATGGCCATGACTTTCCTCGGACTTCCTTATGCAAGCCGAGATGACCAATGCTAAGTTCAACATTACACCTCTAGCATTACCCTCACTGTCAAGTTAAACATTACACCTATGACAGTGACACTTCTGAGTTAAGTTAATATCACACCTCTGACTCACATCCTTGTCAAGTTAACATTACACTTCTGATAAGACCACTTCCAACCCGTTAAGTTAATATCACACCTCTGACGGTAACAAACTTTCCTAGATTCCCCACGAGTCTAGTCCCACTTGTTATTCTCTTCAACAGAATAACAAGTCTACCTAAAAAACATTGTTAGGTTAATACTACACATCAACAGTGTTTCCATCAAACTCCCAGTTGAGCTCAATCATGTTAATCCCAAACACTTGATAAAAGTTCACCCTCCCTGGGGGTACCAATTCTACTTGTCACCTTTTTTTTATAAAGTGGCAGGTCCATCAAAAATTTCACCCCTGTCAAGTTAATATTACACCTCTGACAGTATCGTGAGAGTTCCTGAAATAGGATCTTTCTCCACAAAGTTTGACTTATTTAAAATTTCATCATAATTTTGACAAAGTCAAAGACTCTTTGCTTCTATGCGTCTAATTAAAGACAAAAAAAGTTCAAGACAATGGAAGAGGCAAAAAAGAGAAGTGTCACTTTTATTTATTTCCAGGTATGAAAGTGATACAAAAACGCTCTCTTATACAATAAGATTGAGTGTTACAGTCAAAACGCTCTCTTACAATAAGATGGAGTGTTACAATTAAGGAGTACAAAGAAGTCCCTCTCCCTCTCAGAGGTGCACTCACTCCTTAAAGCCGCGTCTGATTCCAAGTGCGCGATGTTTTGTGGCTACAATAGAAGCTGGTTACACCACGATGCATGATGTAAACATCGAAAGAGCCCTAGCTGACTAAGCTAAGAGCAATGGTGTTCTTGAGGTCCGGTGGAAGCAGAAAGTCCGGAACCCTTCGTTTATGAACATCTCTTCCCCCAGCAGACCATCCAGCAGACATGAGGAGTCCTTGATGTTACTTCTGGGGTGGGAGAGGAAGAGGATCCTACCTGCCGCCGTGTCCACCGTAACCTCCTCGCCGCCATACTTACCCTGACCATCTCTTGCCAGCAGGCATGATTGGTGCAGTGGATCTGAAGAGACCTTGGCGAGAGTCGATTCCTCGTCAGGGACATAATATATTCCCTTGTGGACGACGAGGACCATAATATATCCCTTGTGGACGAACATCGAACAAGTTCGCCGTCCAATATATTCTCCCACGGACTTAGCGAACATGAAGAAGGATGACCAAGCCTACCTGCAAAAAAGCAAACAGGGAATCAGACAATTCAGAGCTTAGTACACTTCAACAGAAGAAAAACTAAGTCACAGACGCGGCTATTGTCAAAGACTTCAGACGCGGGGAATCATCCGCATAACGAATTGTCAAAGACTGCAGACGCGGGAATGATCCGCGCAGCAAACCAAATTCCCGCGGTGACTGCAGACGCACACACAGGATTCAAACGCAGTCTAAGATTTGCATCTGCGAAACACGATAAGACTCAGACGTCGAAAACTGCCATCTCTCTGTTGGAGGAACAGGAGTTGCAAGATTCGAGTCTGAAGCCTTCAACCCGAGTTGGAATTCATCCAAGTCAGTGGCCTTAAAACGCGAGCTTCATGAGTAAAGCCGCGGCCAAGCACCAAAGACTTCTATATTCGCGTCCAAGGAAGTTTAAGTCGGCGGCGCAAATTCCAGAAGGAATGCACCAACCACAACTTCACAAGAAGGTCCAGATGATATCTCTTTAAGGGGCGTACTGAAATTCAAACTTGGTTGGATCTAAAATGTCATGGTAAGTGGGCATGGCATACCCGCAGAAGCCTCTGTTAAGAGTTGAACTATCTGCGTTGAGACGCGGACGTAAAAAGTGCTCAAAGAGACGCTTCCAGCCATTGAAATCACTTGACAGTGATAATCCATTGAAGAGACCAAACAGAAGCATGAAAGCTCTGGGTCATCTTCATCCACAGAGGCACCTTCATCCATGGAGGCAAACCCTGATAGGGTCCTGAAGGGAGAAAGGCAGAGTCCCTCAGAGTACTCGTTCTCAAACAGAGCACGGTCTAAGCAGCCGCTGTTAAAGAAAGGGGGTGAGTCCTATTTATAGGCAACTCCTGATAACGGTCATTAATGGTTCATTAATTAAAACCGCCGGCCTTAATGACCGCACGACCGCCAAAACCCAACGGAAGGCTGACGCGTGGAACGTCGCTTCGGGAAGCATCGTAGGCGCTGATCTCAAACCGTCAGCGTCGGTTTTGCATTAAAGGGCGTTAACGCCCAAGCCCAATGGAAAACCGACGCGTGGACATCTGCTTCGGGAAACAACGGATGACCCGGTTTCCCAATCGTCAGCGAAGACTTGACGGTCAAAGATCTCTGAAAATCTTTAAGTCAGGCTGCATTAAACGCAGATAGGGATGCCGCGTCCGGCTGCATTGAACGCAGATGCGAAAGCCGCGTCCAAGAATCTGCGTCCCTTTCTCAAATTGGAAGGCGTTCACCTGCGTTTTAAAGGAGCGTCCACGTGACTCAAAGTCGCGCCCTTCAGCAAACGGGGCCCTTTCTAAGGGAAAACACTTAGTCCATTCTGAGATTAGTGGAAAATACGCAAGGCTGCGTCCCTCGCATCCGCTCAAGTCGCGTCTTCATTGACAGGACAAATTCGCGTTACTCAAAGCCGTGTTTGTCCCACGGATCAATGCCGCGTCTCAAAGGACATAATTCTATCTGAGTTCTTATGAACTGATGACGCGTCCCCCTATGGATTGACGCTGTGTCTCATCAAAAAAAAAAGACTTAGTTCTATCTGAGTTCTTATGAACTGATGACCGCGTCTCCCTATGGATTGACGCTGCGTCTCAGTGAAGTCTAAGTTCCTATGGAATGATGACCCCGTCTCACCCTGTGATTGACGCTGCGTCTCATCAAAAGGACTTAGTCCTATCTAAGCTCCTATGGACGGATGACCGCGTCTCTCTGTGGATCAATGCCGCGTCTCATCAAGCTCGACGCCGCGTCTCATTGAAAGAACTTAGTCTTACCTAAGTTCAGTATTCACAGCCAGTGATCAGGGAGTTGAATTCATCCACAGCTAAACAAAGAAGATGGGACAAAAACTTCAAAAACTTTTATTATATCGAAAATAGTAAAAGTGGATACAAAACACTCTAGTAGAGTGTCCTCTTCTTTATAAAAAAAAAAGGGAAGAAGGGGAAAAGGCTAAAAGTCTTGATCCGGCAAAGAACGGATGCGCTCCCTGAGACGATGCATCTCGTGCTGACGTGCCTTCTCAGCCTCCATCATGGCTTGGACCCGCAGCTCCTCTTCAGATAAAAAGGGTTTCGCAGCCAGCTGTGCTCGTAGAGATTCCAACCTAGAGGAATGAATGGTCTGGCTTTCTTCAGCTCGTGCCTTCGCAGCTTGTTGCTCCTCCAGCCTCTTCCGGACGGTGGCAAGCGTCTTCTCATTATCCGCGATCATGGCTTCCGCCTTAGCGATGGCAGACCGAGCATTGGTAATGGCGAGCTCTGCGTTTTGCCGGATGAACTCAGATTCCATTGAATCGTCAGCCAGTTTCTGACATTCAGCTTGGGAACGCTCGAGATTGCGGACCTCTTCAGCAACTTGTGCTTCCACCTCCTGTCGCTCTTGTTCCTGGGTGGCTAGGAGCCTAGTCAAGATGACCTGGGCTTCTTGAGAAGAACTAGCATTGTCCAAAGACTTCAGCTCTTTCAGGTCACTTCCCAGTCGCTCCACCAACAGCATACACGACTTGGCAAGCAAGGAGCCTCCGGTTAATTCGATGTTACCGGCCATGTTTTCGAGAAACGTCCGGGCAAAGTCAAAAGAGCTACGCCCAGACAGGATAAAATCGATGCACGATCGCATCGCGTCAAGGAACTGCTGCACCGTTTTGCGTGTCAGGAAATCCATGGTGTCATCACCCGAGGTACTCCCCGACCCCCTTCTATCATGAAGAAAGAAAAGGGTGCAAGCCGGCTCTTTTTGCGCGAGAGTCGTGCTGACCGGCGATACGGCAAGAGCGAGACTGGCCACTGGCGCTTCGGAAGTGTTATCGTGCAGGAGCCTCCACAGCTAATGATGGAGTAGTAAGCGCAACCTCTGGGAGGTCCAGAGATGTTGAATCCTTGGGCGAGCCCAGCGGAGTGGAAGTCTCCCTGGCTTCAATAGTAACCTCTTCACCCTGCAGAGT
The DNA here is from genome assembly GCA_038442645.1 of Agave tequilana. Lineage (NCBI taxonomy): Eukaryota > Viridiplantae > Streptophyta > Magnoliopsida > Asparagales > Asparagaceae > Agave > Agave tequilana. Next base: position 14,693 of record JAVJIF010005246.1, on the reverse strand, counting down.
GGGTTCTTCCCCAGCCTTAGGAGTTGCCTCCTCTTCTGACAAAATCGAAGGCTCCCCAATTTCAGTAGTTGCCCTCTCTGGAATTATCTCGGCAACTGAAGCCTTGACTCCTTCGGACTAGGTCAGCTCTTTTACCGTCTCCTCGATATGCGAGGAGATCACAGCTTCAATGTCCCCGGCCAACCCTACAGCATAAAAGAAGAATGTTAAAACATCCTCTTCAAAATGAAAAGGGAAATTAGGTCAAAAGGTGAAAAGAGTACCTTCAGTGAGAGTAATCACCAGCTGTGATACCGTTGATGGCTCACCCCCGTATATTTCTTCCTCTGAGATGTGGGAGAACTTACTCGGATCAGGAAGAGCGGGTTCATCGCCGTAGTCGACCTCGTCTTCAAACTCGCTTTCCCCTGAGAGTGAGGAAGACGATAGCGCCCCGCACGAGACTTCTGCAGCCGGAGCCTTGCCACCAATTACCCTAGTGGTAGGACTGGGGTCAACTGCCCGAGGACTGGAAATGAAGACACAAGGTGACCCAGGTTGCTGTGTCTCATCTCTCCCTTCATGAGCAAGTAAAAATTCGGGTTGAACTGAAATCCCCGGAATATCGACATCTCCTCCACTCATGATGTCGACCTCTAGCTGCTCATCCTCGTCAGCGGTGGTGGCTCTGTCAATGAGCTCCCCTTCCTCCGTAGACCTACGGTCTCTACTGCTCGACCTAGGGGCACGGACTAAAGGAACATCCTCTTCAGCTATATCTTCTTCCCTCGGTACCTCAACGACAGCAGGGATGTCTTCGGATTGGGAGACTTCGGTTGTCAAGTCTCTCCGAACCTTCTTGGGAGCAGGTTCAGCAGTTGAAGCAGAGCGCTGACGACGCTTGCTTACCGCCTGTCGAGTCTTTGTCGCTCGTGGCTCCACCTTGCTACTTACGGCTCCTCCCTGTTGGTCGCGGCTCCGCCCTTATTGCTCGTGGCTCCCTCCTCTTCCCGATCTTCTCCCGACCTCCTTCTGGGCCTTCAGGTACTGGTCGGTGAGTTTCGAGTGTTTACCAGACTCTGACCTTGCCTCGAGGTTTGCATTGATGCTCTCAATACATGAAGACGCCGGAACAAAGTCTGATGTCTGGATGGCTTAGAAATACCAAGTGCAGAAGCTGAAGCTCATACGGCACTTGGATCCCTCGATAGGTAGACGGAAAGTTGCTCCCGTCCCTCCGGCCACATGTAGTACCAAGCCCGAGCACCTTCGAACAAGTTCCCTTCGAAGGCAAGTCGAGCATTGGGATTCCCGACGTACAGTTGATCGTAGCCAAACTGTCGAGCGAAACGACTCGGCATGTATGGCTCGATGGTGCATGAAGTCCCTTGCCGGAAAAGCACATATCCGGGCCGAATATTGATCAACCACCAGAAGACTCCCGCGGACAACATCGTGAAGCCGTCTGGGCCAGCGGAATCAGTAAATAGATCCCCGAAAGATGCACCAGAGATCTCAGGGAAGCAGCGATTGAGCTGGTAATTCGCAGGATCTGAAAGTCGCTTTCGGACGTAATATATATAAAGATCACGCCAGCTCGAATCCTCCAACCGCTGCACAAAAGGGACGAAACTCTCCCTCCAACGCACTGCCGTCATCAAAGAAGGGCAGTGCATCACGTACCAAGCCATGAGGTACGTATAAGGCAGCTCGATCCGAGGGTTGGGGCGCTTCACCGTCGGATTCCCCTCCGAGTCAACATATGGCTTACCGTGGGAGTTGACAGTTTTTGGCGCCTCGCAGAAACTCTTGGTTAGCACCCGCAACCCGCTCTGAATGCCAGCCGCCACGGCCGGGAGAAGGGCTATAGGGTTGCCATGAGCCAGGAGCACCGCCGGGTACACCACGTCAGCAACAATAGCTTCATGTGGCAGCGTGGGCACCACACAACGCTTCAGCCACAGCATCAAGAAACTGCCAACAGTGCCCTATCGGAGATAGGGGTCCGGGCTTGATGGTGGAAGCTTTCAAAAACCAGGTCAGGATCGAAACCGTCTTCGTTCGAAACTGTGGTGTAGAAGCCTTCAGGAGCCTGGGTGATCCTGTCTTCAATCTCCTCGTCAGAACTGGGAGCCAGTCGGGTTATCAGATTGTCTTTATGATTGACACCGTTGAATAAGTAACTGGCCCAAGACAGTTGCTTGACTCCCTGCGCCCTCCAGGAGGTTAGCTGACCGCAAATGTGGAAGTGACACATCACTTCCCAGTAAGTCTCGTACACCCGAGGAAACTCTTTCTTCAGGAGGTGGAGCTCCTCAGTGGTCGGGACATATTCCTCATAAGGAATGTCCCCTGTTGCCAGCCCCGAGACCTCATGTAGCTCGTGCAGTGCAAGACCCATCTCTCCGACCGGGGTAAAGAATGTCCCCGTCAGAGGATTGTAGCGCTCCAGGACCCCGAAAAAGTTATGAAAGCCTAGGGACACCCCACTGTACGGCCCTGACCGCCGGGTACAGTCCTACACGCTTTAGCAGATCCCAAGATCGGTGAGGACGAAACCCACCATCCTGCCCCACCAGCAGTTCTCCGTGGAATGGACCCACCCGGGCGGACGGAAACCGACCGGATAATCACCCTCCGCTTCCATGAACGAGTTGAGGAAGGTAGTGCCAAGTTGTGGTATCTCTCCAACGGAACCTCAGACTTGCGCGACCCAGGAAAAAGGCGAGAACCGACCTGTCATGGCTATCATGACGGTGTACTTTATGGGAACCCAAATCACCGAGAGTAATCTCAGGGACATATCGAGAAAGGTCCCATTCCATCTTCCGAGGGACGGACATGTGCTGGAAGTAGGACAGCGGGAACATCCTCTCCATGTCCAGAAGGAAGAATCTTCCACCCTTATCTGACGGAGCCATTTATAAGTTCCGTCATACACACGATAGCCGCCGTCGTTGATACGATCTCCGAAGAAGAAGACAGGCTTCTCCAGCTTGACGTGAGCATCCGTTGTGAATGCTGCATCGGTCATAAGTACCAGAAGAGTTCTCATGTCAACATTAGAGAGCCTCTCCTGCGATCCTGCGACTGGTCAGCAGTCACAGGGACAGTCCTTCGTAGCACAAAGGTCAAGTCCCGGTCAGCAACACCTACACGTTCAAAGTGGCGCGTCTTGGATAGTGAGGCAGAAGGATGGGGCACTGCTAAAGAAAAGGACACTTAGTTAGATACTTAAATGCTAAGTGTTCATAACCCAGACGCAGAAGAGATACTGGACGCAGGAATTATCAAATCCGCGTCTAGACCTGCGAAAACCGCGTCCAACGCAAAAGAGATACTGGACGCAGGAATTATCAAATCCGCGTCCAGACCTGCGAAACCGCGTCCAAACGCAGAAGAGATACTGGACGCAGGAATTATCAAACCCGCGTCCAGACTTGCAGGATCCGCGTCTCCACCACCAGAAGGTCATGGAATGTCCTTGATGTCACTTCTGAGGTGCGAAAAGAAGGGAGTTATCCACCTTAACCCTTCCATCACCACAACCGCCAGAAGTTAAGGAGGGTAACTCCCTTCCTTCCACACCCCCAGATTTCTAATTGCTTGGACGCAAGTGCCAGATTCATCAAAATCGGCAGCTGATGGCACAGAACGCAAGGATCAAATCCGCGTTCTGCAAACCAAGTCCGCGTCTGAACCCTTCACAATTAGAAATATTCTAAGTGAAGAATCCGAAATGCAGGACCCAATGGTGCGAGGGTCCAAACCCGCGCCTCGGTTATCAACTCAAAGACTGCGTCTGAGACTGCGCCTGAGAATCAAACACGAGTTATATTTTGTGTTAAGGATTCTTAGGGTTCTAAGGATTCTTAGGGTTCTATGAGCTCCCGTTAATGGCGAAATCCACACCAAAAGGCATTATACCTGGGAAAGATCCGGAAAGCGACCTCCTGCGCAGAGGAAGCGCCCCTCTGGACCTCGGCGGCAGTCGCCCGTGAAGAAGAGGCGGTTGGCTTGGTCTTGGGTGCCATTTTTAATTCCAGAAAAAGGAGATGAATAGTTCAAAAATCCAGTAATGGAGATGAATAGTTCAACAGAGGAAGAAGAGAACTCTCTTGAGCAAGTGCGTTCAGAGAAGAAAAGAGGTCTCTCTGACTGTTGCCTTTTATAGGCACAAGGATTCGCAAAGATACGCGGCGTGTGACCCGATAAAAGCTGCAGCAAATCATCGCATGACGCGTAGAGCAAATCTTCACGAAGATCATGCGTCACGACTCCCCAGCGAGTCGTCATTTGACACGTGGCGCGGTTCAGTTAATGAACCGAGAAATCCGCGCGCCAAAAGGTGAAATCCTGCCGGTTCCCCAGGCCAGCTGGCGGCGTAATCATCACACGGCACAGATTCGCACCCAAGGGACGCACCTCTTCGATGGACATGCCCCGTCAGCATCTCCATAATGCATTCGGAAGGTCGCGTCTCTCTACAAAGTCCGCGTCCGACCCAGCGGACCCAACATCGCGTCTGCCTCATAGAAGATCAGGCGCGTTTCCATTGCCAAAGGACGCACTCTACAGAAATCGCGTCTTTAAAGCAGTACCATCTCGGCTTTTGAAAAGAACCTGCGTTCGGCCTCCTGCTTCTGCAAAATCAGTTCAACAGTACACTGACGCAAGCAGACGACCAACCACTCCTGGCTTAAAGCACACCCGTGACAGACTAGAAGCAATCGGGGAGGTTTAGACTGTGCATCTAGATACTCAACATGATCAACTCTGGTGGCTTCAAAGAGTTCAAATAGTACACTCACGAAGACCAACTTCAGATAAGATCGAACCCGGAGCATCAACAGTCCAGCCATGAAGGTGAATTCAGCTAGAGTCAAAGTATTTCGAAATCCGTCCCAGTTAACTGCGGAATATCAAAAAACTTTGGAGGGGGTTCTGTAGGCTGTCCAAAAGTTACTGGAGGACAAGCTATTGAAAGCAAAGTTTTAAGCTCTAGACGCGAGGGACTATCACCCGCGTCTCAGCGTCAAGGCGCGTTGGCTCGACACCCGCGTCTCAGCATCAAGGCGCGTTGGCTCGACACCCGCGTCTCAGCATCAAGGCGCGTTGGCTCGACACCGCGTCTCAGCATCAAGGCGCGTCGGCTCGACACCCGCGTCTCAGCATCAAGACGCGTCGGCTTGAAACCCGCGTCTCAGTTATAACCGCCTTGGTTAAGGGACCAATCACTGCCCACACGTAAGGGAAATCAGCCCCCATCGTGGCATGTCTTTAGCAGGCACGTGGGTTAGTTACCGCCCATGTAGCGGGAAGTTGGCCCTCATTGTGGAGCGTTTTCAGGGGGCACGTTCACCCCTGGGACCTCTATAAATAGCCTTGTTTGCATCAACAGGGAGAGATCGGAGAGAATCAATCCGGAAATCGAGAAATCGGCAATCGGCAATCAGAAGAGAGAGAAGAAACAGATCAACTCTTCAGCAAGTTCGCTGCGTACGAGCTAGCCTTCGCCTACCTTCTCTTTAGAGTTTTGGTAGACGGAGCTGTGTCACTCTTTTACCCGCCGAAGAGGAGATCCCTGAAGGACGGTCATCTGGTCAACGGAGAACAAGATTCACTCTCCATCGCCACACGAAGAACCCAGCTTTAAACAAAGGGGGAATTCAAGATTCAATATTCTCCCTCCCTTGTAACCGGAAGGAACAGTTCTTGTTGTAATCTTTTTCATTTGATTCAAGGAAAACTTTTACGGCAATTCACTGTCTCCCTCTTTCCCGGGTCATACACCCAGTTCATCAGCCAGGCTTTCCAGAGATTCTGCGCTAAGTTTAGAATCCAGAGTGTATCCTCAACGACATACTACCCCGCCGCTAATGGTCTCGCATAAGCTTTCAACAAGACCATTGGCAAACTACTCAAGAAATTCGTCTCGAAAAGTCAACATGACTGAGACGACATGCTAGGTGAATGCTTATAGGCCTATTGCACAACTGTGCGAACCCCACCCAACTAAGCTACGCCATTCTCTTTGGTATACAGGTGTGAAGTCGTGCTTCCACTGGAAATCCAAATTCCATCTACGCGTCGCCTGACAGCAGAGATGACAAATGAGGAGAAGCATCGACAGCGACTCCAAGAATTGAAAGCCTTAGATGACAAACGTCTGCAGGCCCAACAACAAATTGAGCTTACCAAGCTCGGATTACCAGAGCCTCAACAAGAAAGTTAAAGTACGCACTTTCAAGAAAGGCGATCTGTCTAGCTGTCAGAAGACCTATGGTGATGACACATAAGACAAAAGGGAAATTCTAGTCTAAATGGAAAGGACCATTTGTAGTAGAGTCAGTCTACTCAAATGGATCATATCGCCTCATAACTTCAGATGGCGATACACTCATGATGCTGATCAATGGCAGATTCTTGAAGAAGTACTATCCTTAATAGTACTCCTCCACCGATCAAGTTAAAAGTACACCTCTGATCAAAATAAGAAGAGCTTAGTATTTAACATCCGACGCCTCCGACGGCTTAAGGATAGAGGAAAATGTTGGCTTCTAAGCCCAACATAAGTCTCGACAACTCATCATCCTGAGGGGAATAGCATGGCTAGCCCAACTCAAACGGTAGTGGTAAAGGCACCTCAAATCCGTTGACAGCTGAGGGTTTGCTAAAAACCCTGGGTTTTAATGTTCCCATCTTCATTAACATCCGACGCCTCCGACGGCTAAGGACAGAGGAAAATGTTAGTTCTAAGCCCAACATAAGTCTTCGACAACTCATCATGCTGAGGGGAATAGCATGGTTAGCCCAACTCAACGGTAGTTGGTAAAGGCACCTAAATCCGTTGATAGTTGAGGATTTGCTAAAAATCCTAAGTGGATGTAATTCCACCCTCTCCTCCAAAATCCTTACCAATTCTCATACACAGAATGGTAGGTCTACAAAAAACAGTCATTGCTAAGTTAACACTATACCTCTGGTAATGAAAATTTTCAATACTCCTATCGAGTATAAATTTTACTTGTCAACTCTACATGGAGTAGCAAACGTTCAAATTTGCCAAGTAATATTATACCTCTGGCACTCCAACTTCACTTGTCAATTCTCATCAATAGAATGGCAGGTCTTCAAATTGCTCGTATCGCAAACCAATTTCTGCCAAGTTCAACATTAACCTCTGACAGTCTTTTTCCCTCAGACTTCCATAACGAAGCTGAAATGAACGATGCTAAGTTTAATACTACACCTCTAGCATCTAGGTCATTGCTAAGTTTAACAATACACTTATGGCCATGACTTTCCCTCGGACTTCTTATCAAAGTCGAGATGATCAATGCCAAGTTCAAAATACACCTCTAGCATTACCCTCACTGCCAAGTTAAACATCACACCTATGACAGTGACACTTTCAGTTTTCCCAAATGAAAGCTGAAATGCTTCTGAGTCAAGTTAATATCACACCTCTGACTCACATTCTTGTCAAGTTAACATCACACTTCTGACAAGACGACCTTCAACCCGTTAAGTTAATATCACACCTCTAACGATAAAAACTTTCCTAGATCTCCCGTGAATCTAGTCTCACTTGTGATTCTCCTCAACAGAACAACAGTCTACCTAAAAATATTGTTAAGTTAACATTACACCGTTAACAGTGTTTTCATTAACTCCCCAGCTAATCTTAATCAAGTTAATCCTAAACCTCTGATAAAGGCTCATCTTCCCTGGGGGTACAAATTCCACCTGTCACTTTCCTTTATAGAGTGACAGGTCCACAAAATTATCTTATCTCTGTCAAGTTAATATCACACCTTTGACAACATTGTTGAATTCCTGAAAATAGGATTTTTTCTACAAACCTTGACTTGTTAAGATTATTATCATATTTTAGCAAGTAAAAGATTCTTTGCTTCTATTCGTCTGACTTAAAAAAAAGAAAGAAAAGTTCAAGACAATAGAAGGAAATAAAAGAAAAGTGTCACTTTTATTTATATCCAGGCATATGAAAGTGATACAAAACGCTCTCATATACAATAAGATTGAGTGTTACAATAAAGGAGTACAAAGAAGTCCCTTCTCTCTCAAAGGTTGCACTCACTCCTTGAAGCTGCTCACAACTCCAAGTACAAGATGTTTGGAAGGGCGCCCCAAAGTAGGATGAACACTATGGCGACGATCGAAAACTGATTGCACCACGATGCATGATGTAAACATTGAAAGAGCCCATCGTTGACCAAGACAATAGTATTTTTGAGGTCGAAAGGCAGCAGAATCTTCTGATTCCACCTGACCATCCGAAGCGGAGGGGTATGATCCTTCGTTGATGAACATCTCCACCACCAGAAAGTCATCCAATGAGCATAGAGTTTTCATCGATGTCACTTCTGGGGTAGGTGAAGGGAGAATCCAAGAACATACCCACCACTATATCCCCCGCCATACTCACTCTGATCATGTCATGCAAGAAGCATGACCGGTGCATTGAATCCAAAGAGATCTTGGCGAGGGTCCGTTCCCCGTCTCCCGAAGACGGGAGCCATGACTTCTTCTCCTGTGGTCGACCATCGACCAAGTTCGCTAGCCGAAATATTCTCCCAGGGGCCCAGCGAATATGAAAAAAAGGATGATTAAGCCTACCTACAAAAAGCAAAAGTTAAAGATTGAAACTTAGTATATTTAACAAAAAAAAAAAATTAAGTGACAGACACAGCTATTGCGGAAAACTTAAGACGCAGGAATGACCCCGCGCAGTGAACCAAACTTCTGCAGTGGCAGAAACAGACATGATCAAAGCTGTGATACACACAGAATTCAAACGCAGTCTTGTTTTGCGTCCGCGTCTAAGATATGAGGCGCGAAAAGAATCAGACGCGAAAATTGCCGTCTCCTGTTCGACGAACAGGGTTGCAAAATTCAGGCCTGAAAATTTCGACCTAGGTGAAATTCTTCTAAGTCGACAGCCTTAGACGCGAGCTCTGTATGTAAAGCTCGCAGTCCAGGTACAAAAGTCCATTATACTCGCTTCCAGAAGAATTTTGAATCAGAGTTTTCTGAATGGCGCAACTCCCAAAAGGTGAGCGCACCAACCAGACTTCAGAAGAAGGTCAAGAAGATGAATCTCTTTAGAGATAGCAAACTGCAACCCAGTGAGGGCTGAAAATTTCATGGCAGACCAGGAAGTCATACCTGCAGCAACCCCCATTAAGGGTGAACTTTCTGCATCAAGGCGCGGATATAAAAAGGTGCTCAAGGAGACGCTTCTCGATCTTGAAATCACTTGACAGTGATAATCTTCTGGAGAGATTAAACAGAAGTATGATAGCTCTGAGTCATTGTCATCCATGGAGGCAAGTCCCAGATACAAGTCCTTGAAGAGAAAAGGCAGAATCGCTCAGGGCATTCGCTCTCAAAGGAAAGCAGTCTAAGTAATGAACTGCTAAAAGGAGAAGCTAAGCCCTATTTATAGGCAAACCACAAAGCCTGTGATTAATGGCTCGCTAATCAGAACCGTCAACCTTAATTCCCGCCAGAATGTCAAAACCCAATAACGGGCTGACGCGTGGACTATCGCTTCGGGAAGCATCGAAGACGCGAGTCTCAACCGCCAGTGCCGGTCTGGCATTTAAAGGCATTAATGCCTAAGCCCAATGAAGGGCTGAGCGTGGACTGCCGCGTCGGGAAACGTCGGATGATATGACTCCCCAATCGTCAACATCGACTGGACATTTAAAGATCCAATGAAATCTTTATGACAAGCTGCATGTAACGCCTGGGAAGTTGCACCAAACGCAGGCCCGAGAGCCGCGTCTAAGAACTTGCGTCCCTTTCAGCGTCCTCTTTCCTTTCAGTTAAGAGAACTGCGACCGCGTCTCTCGGAACAGTTCAGAGCTGCGTTCCTTAGCAAAGAGGGACCCATTCTAGCGGTCGCACTTTGAAATCACATAAAATTGGAAAGATGCATCCTAAGACTTGCTTCTACAACAAAGAAGGCCTATGTTATTCGCAGGACCTAGAGACGTGTCTCCACAAAGACAGTTCGCGTCCCCATCAATCAGCTGAGTTCTATGCGTCAGCATGGAGGAGCATAAAATGCATCCCCACTACATCCTGAAGTCTACATTTGGACAGAGTTAAAGGCTGCGTTCAGGAAGCCGTGCTCCTCATAACCAAAGCCGCGTCCTTGGCGCAACCTGAACCGTGTCTCAATTGCAGGTCAGAGTCGCGTTTCCCGGGACTGCGTCTCCACCACCAAATCAGAACCGCGTTTGGCAAACTCAGTTCATCCTGAGTTTATTCAGAGTCAGTCAAAGATCACAACCAAAGAGTGCAGCTAAGAATTGGATTCATCTACAGTGGAACAATGAAGATGGAGCAAAACTTCAAAAGACCTTTATTATTTGAGCCAAAAATGATAAAAGTGATCAACAAACACTCTTGATGAATGAGTGTTCTTTCCTTAAGAAAAAAGGGGAGGCTAATAATCTTGATTAGCCAAAGAACGGATTTGTTCCGGAGGAGATGTATCTCGTGCTGACGTACTTTCTCAGCCTCCATGAGAACTTGGACGCAGCTCCTCCTCGGACAAAAATCTTCCTCGCAGCCAGCTGCGCTCGTACGGATTCCAACTGGAGGAATGAGTAGAGAGGTTTTTTCAACTTGCGTCTTGGCAGCTTCCAGCTTCTTCCTGACAGTGGCAAGTTTATGCTCGTTGATTGCAATCAAGGCCTCCGCCTTGGCTATGGTGGCCCGAGCACTGATAATACCTGCTCTGCGCCTGCATGACGAGTTCAGATTCCCTTGAATCGCCAATCAGCCTTTGATGGTCCGCCTGGAAATATTGGAGATGGTGGGTCTCTTTAGCATCCTTTCCTCCATCTCTTTTCGCTCTTGTTCTTGAGCAGCAGAAGCCTATCCAAGGCTGCCCGGGCCTCTTGAACTGAGCCAGCGTCTTCCAAAGACTTAAGCTCTTTCAGATCATCCCCAACTGCTCCACCAGAAGCAGACAACGCCTAGCCTGTGAAGGACCTCCGGTATGACTTATGTTTCGATCAGATTTTCAAGAAGCACTCGGGCGGGAATTCGAAAGAACTGCCCACAGACAGGATAAGGTCAATACATGATCGCATGAAAGCAAAGAACTGCTGCACCACTTGACGTGCCAGTTCTTTCATGATATCACTGCCTGAGGAGAATTCTTGCTGATGCGCTCCCAGATCCCTTTCTATCACAGGGCGAGGATGAGAATCAACTCATCCCGTGCAGGAGTAGGGTCAACAACAGGTGCGACAGAGCTGAGATGGTGCCGGCACTTTCGGCGGCGGTTACTGTCATAGCAGCCTCACGGCAACTGAAGTAGCAGCGAACCTGACTTCTTCGGAACCCTCGGTCGAGGGTTGAATTGTACTGCCTGCTGGGTCGTGCTGGCTGCCCCTGCTGGGTCGACGCTGACTGCCAAGTCCTCTGCTTGAGCTTCCTCAGCACTCTCTGCAAATTACCAAAACGTCAGTCATGACAATAAAAGGAAAATATTCGAATCGTCAATATTTACTTACCAAGCCGAGGGTCCAAAGACGGCAGATCCCTGGGCAAATCTTACAAGGTTGAGGTCTCCCCGACCTCAATAATTGCCCTCTCTTAAGACATCTCAATAGCAGGAGCCTCAACACCCTTCTGCTGGGCCAGCTCCTGTATCATCTCCTCGATATGGGAGGAAGTCACAGCCTCGCTGTCCGCGGCCAACCCTGCAGCATAAAAGGGAAAGTGTCAGAACATTTTCCCTAATTAAAAAGGAAATCGGGTCAACAAGACAATAAGAGTACCTTCAACAGCAGCAATTGGGCTACTGGTGAAACCGTCACAGAGTCGCACCGTGTATTTCTTCCTCCGAGATATGTGAGAGAATTTGCTCGGATCTGGAATAGCGGGTTACGCCAAAATCGACTTCATCGCCTGAATCATATTCGTCCTCTCCGGAACGATGAAGACGATAGTTCAACGCGAGAAGCCTCGGCAATTGAGGCCTTGCCACCAAATACCCCAGTAGTAGGACTAGAGTCAACTACTCGCGAGCTGGAGATAATACACCAGGAGACCCGGTGTTGTGCCTTTATCTCTCCTTTCATGAGACGAAGAAGACCCTGGTTGAGTTTGAGACCCCTGGAATCTCAACATCATCCTTGCCCATCAGGGCAACTCGAGCTGCTCAGCCTCATGAGTTGCGATGGTTCATCAGCAAGCTCCCTTCTTCTAAAATTACGGGGCCCCTGCTGCGCAATCCAGAGAACGAACAAGGGGGGCGTCGTCTCCTCCTCCTCTTCTTCCCTCTGCTCTTCAACGCCCGAAGGGACGGTCTCTTCAACCGCCAAGTCTTTCCTGGCCTTCTTCGGGGCAAGGCTCAGCTGTGAAAGTAGAGGCAGCCTCAGCTGGAGAGTAACGCCATGAGGACGTTTATGCGCCGCCTGTCGACGCCTTCTGGCAGACTGCTCCCTAGGTGTGGCTACTCTCGGCTTCCCTGTGTCTCCCCTTTGGCCTCCCTCTGAGCCGCCTGATATTCATCGATGCCTCGCGAACGCTTGTTGGACGCCACCTTCTCTTCATAAGACGCATTAATGCTCTTAATACATGAGCACTCTATTGAATAGCCAGGCATCTTGCTAGCCTGGAGTACCAGGTGCAGAAACTAAGGCTTGCGTAACAGTTTGGCGTCTTATGAGGTAAGTGGAAAAGAGCCTATGTCCCCCCAGTCACGCTGTAATACCAAGCCGAACACCTTCAAACAGATTTCCACTGAAGGCAAGCTGAGCGTTAGGGTTGCCGACATATAGTGGTCATAGCCGAACTGTCGGGCAAAACGATTCGGCATATAAGGCTCGATCGTGCACGCGTTCCCTTACCGAAAAAGCAGATACCCGGACCGGATATTGATAAGCCACCAGAAGACTCACGATGGCAGTCTCGTGAAGCCGTCCGGACCCCCAATGTCGGCAAACTTATCCCATAAGCAGCCACCGTTAATCTCAGGGAAGCAGCGGGTGAGATAGTAATTTGAAGCGTTAAGGATGCACTTCCGAAGGTAGAACAATAGTTGTTGGACCAACTCGAGCTCTCCAGCCGCTGCACAAAGGGGACAAAACCCCTCGGACCGAGACACTGGCGTCATCAGCGAGGGGCAGTGCATCGTACCAAGCCATTAGGTACGTGTAGGGAAGCTCGATCCGAGGGTTAGGGGTCTTCTTCACTCTCGGCCTTCCCTCTGAGTCGACCTCCGGTTTACCTTGGAGTCGACGATGGCCTCCACCTGCACAGGCTCTGAGTCAGGGCCCGCAACCTGCTTTGGATACCGGCCACCATTTCGGAAGGAGAGCTATGGACCTACCATAAGCCAGCAGCACCGCCGGATACACCACGTCGACAACAATCACCTCATGCGGCAGTGTCGGCACTACACAGCGCTTCAACCACAGCATGAAGAAAACCCGCCAGTAGTGCCCGGTTAGAAATGGGGACCCGGGCTTGATGATGGAAACTTTCAAAACCGTGTCAGGTTTGAAAGTGTCTTCGTTCGACCTGTGGTATAAGAGCTCACAGAGGCGTCGATCCTCTCGGCGATTTCTTCGTCAGAGCTGGGAGCCAGACTGGTCACTGAGTGGTCTTTCTCAGTGATACCATTAAACAAGTAGCTCGCCCAAGACAGCTGCTTAACCCTAGTCCTCCAGGAGGTTATTTGGCCGCAGATGTGAAAATGACATAGCACTTCTCAATAGGTCTCATATACACGAGGGCACTCTTTCTTTAAGAGATGAAGCTCCTCAAAGGTGGGGACGTATTCCTTATAAGGAGCATCTCCCATTACCAGCCCTGAGACTTCATATAATTCATGCAGGGCGATCCCCATTTCTCCAACCGGGGGTGAAGAACGTCCCCGTCAAAGGGTTGTAGTGCTCCAGGATCCCAAAGAAATTTTGAGAATTCTGTGGAGCCATATTGCACAGCCCTGACCGCTTGGTACAGTCCCACCTGGTCCAATAGACCTCCGAGTTCGATGAGGACAAAGCTCACCATCTGCCCCACCAGTACTTGTAAGTGGAATGAATCCACCGAGCGGGCGGAAGTCAGTGGGAAAATCACCCCCTACTTCGTGAATTGATAATAAAAGTAGTGCTGAGCTGAGGGGTTTCCCCTACGGGTAATCAGGACCTGAGTAGTCTAGGAAACAGGCTAAAAAACTTCCCTTCCATAACGGCAGTGTGTACATTCCTGGCAACCCAGGATGCCGAGAGAGACTTGGGGACAGGTCGGACAAGGTTCCCATTCCATGGACCGAGAAACAGACATGTGCTGAAGGAAGGATAAGGGGTACATTCTCTCCATATTGGAGAAAGAATTTCCTACCCCCTATCTGGCGGAGCCACTTGTAATCGCCATCATGCAAGACGTAACCACCCTCGCCAATATTGTCCCCAAAGAAGAAGACAGGTTTCTTCAATGGAATGCGCGAATCCGTCTTAAATTCTGCGTCAGTCATAAGTTCCCGGAATGTCGCCATGTCGACCTTGAGAGCCTCTCCCTTCGCTCCTTCGGCTTGTCGGCGGTCACAGGAGCAGTCCTTTGCAACATGAAGGTTAAGTTGCGGTCAGTACCACCTACGTGCCCGAAGTGACATTCTTGGAGAGAGGATCGGCGGAACATCGCACTGCAAAAAGAAAACA